>CAJUYH010000785.1:21866-57642 GCA_910591685.1 Galerucella tenella
TTTTTTTTTTTTTTTTTTTTTTTTTTTTTTTTTTCGATTTCCCTCTTTATTTTCACGCTTTTATCCTTATTAAAGAGATTGAAAATGCGCAAAGGGGTTATGAATACGTATATGTATATATGTGTGTATGTACATAAAAGAGCTTCTTTGAATTACTTTTTCACAGCAGCTAATCGGCGAATTGACGTAGCGCTCTATGTGGGTCTTGCGCTTGCGTGCGCATTTGGCGGTGGACTTGCACTTCTTTTAATCAGGCTTGTTCGGCGAAAAGGCCGAGACCACGCTCTTTACTCTATGGCACGAAATGCAGGTACTCATTATATCGATCGAATAATATACATATATTAGTTATATACAGCTATTATAGTCTTATATACACCTCTATTATACCTCTCCAATATAATACATAAAACAAAAATACATAAATAAATAAATATATATACAAAAATTTTTTTCAATAAACAAAAATAATAAGAGCATACATGTGTTTGCGCTTTATACAAAGACTTTCAGCCGGAGTACTTTCCCGAACACGATAAGAAAATGTGTCTCCAACCGGATCTAACAGCAGGCACAACAGTTCAAGCCTCCTACGAATATCCCTTCGATCCTAAACTCTCTCTATCACGTTCACTATCCGAACACCATTATGACGTTCCCCATCTTTCAATAGCACTTACACAACCATCACCGTCCGTCGTTTCATCGCCAACTCCAAGCGCACTAAGCCAAGAATCCTGTGGCGACAAGCAAATTTATTCCGGCAGTGAAAACAGCGGTACGAGCGTCACTAGTTCCTCCTATCCATCGTCCGATTCCACCACGACAACATACAACGTTGCATCAGAGCGCGTACGGCTCACAAAGTTGGAGCAAACTGGCAACGTGGCCCGTGCAGCGGTCAACGCACGGGGTGCATTGCTTGTCCTTCCGGATTCTGGGATATCTATGTCGGTGCCGGAGGGCGCAGTACCCAAGATCCAAGGTAGAAGACAACTGGATTTGTCGGTGCTGGATGAGGATAAATTCAGGCCGCGACTACCCGGTAAGTTGTTTCAACAATTGTCATTCATGTATATGCTGATGTGAGAGAAAAATGAGATGTAAAAAAAAGAAAAAAAGAAAAGAAATAAGAGAATAATTTTTTTCGTCTTGTTTCATTATTATGTTAATGTTTATTCAGAGGGCATGACTCAACTGTCGGCAGTGATTTGTTGTGGTCCCTCTTGCGCGACCTTCGACAAACCGGTGATACTGCAATTTGAGCACTGTGCAATGTTACATCCAAGTGGCACGTGGGAGCTTAGCGTTTGGGCAACTGACAATTATAATGTATCAACGGATGATAAAGTTGTGCCAGAAGAAACAAACAGCAGTGAGTTTGAGTGTGCGATAACGTGGACAAAAGTATTGACTCTTGGTAGTGAGACAATAAATACACCACTCTTTACACAACTCGACCATGCTGAGGCGTTTATCGTTACCGAACAGCTGCGTAGCTATGTATTGGTGGGACGCAGTGCAGAGGAGTCGATAGCATCAAAACGACTTCGTGTTGCATTATTTGCCAGTCAATATTGCATACGTGTTTATATTATTGAGGATACAAAGGCGGCAATGAAAATAATTGTCGATCGTGAAACACAAATACGCGGTTATCTGTTGGATAAACCGCGTCCGCTACTATTCAATGACAGCGGTGAAAATCTTTGGGTGAGTTTGGAGCAAGTTGGAAACGAATGGCAAAGTAAATCACCAACGGAACATCAAGAAATAGCTTTTGGCGATATTTGGAATTGTCCAAGTAATTCAAGTCACGTTGCCTTCACATTAGATGAGAGTTTCGATTCAGTGACAATGAAAAGTTACAAATTACAAGTTTGTCAAGGACGTACCGCTGATACCCAACGGCAAGTCTTTAGGATTGTCTATGATGTTGTAAAGCAACGTGTATTCTCCGGTAGTGTGACGAGGCCCCTTAGGGAAGTGACGGTTGTTAGCAGTGTAGGTGCAAATAATCTCACATCAACAGATACATCAGCCCGCAGGCCATTTCGATTCACCAGATCACTCAGGAAGCAGCTTTGTCAATGTCTTGATCCACCAAACGCTCTTGGAAATGATTGGCGGATGTTGGCACAACGACTGCAAGTTGATAGGTGTGTATATCTTTCAACATTTTTCATCTCAATTGTAAAATATCGAAATATAAAAAAGAAATGGTTTCTCTTCCATCCACGTTATTTGATGCCGGCTGTTTTTCATATTTTTTTTTTATATGTACGCAGATACATCAATTATTTCGCCACGAAGGCGAGTCCCACTGAGCATATACTCGATTTGTGGGAGGCGAGACACAGGGAGGCAAGCGCAGTGACAGATCTTCTTAACCATCTGCGTGCAATGGGCAGGACTGATGCGGCAACAATACTCGAGGCACAGTTGGGCGCGTGGCTCTAAAAAAAAACGAAAAAAGAAGGAGAAAAACTTTTAAAAACTATTGTTCATTCGTTCATGTGTACGATTTTTTTTTCTCGTTATCTTTTTGTAGTACTGCATTCACTAGTACGTATATATTTTTTCTATTTTACATTTTTTATTTTATTCTTTTTTTCCTTTTTCAAATACGATCAAGTACAGTTGGCGCATTTCGATAGATAGTCGTTAATCGCATCGTGCCAATCAAACAAGATGACTGCATAAAAAAAAATACGTAGAATTAAAATGAGTGAAGTGAGGGAGATTTACGAAAAAAAAAAAATAAATAAAAAATAAACAAATAAATGAAAAAATAAAAAAAGAATAAAATAAAATGGGAGGGGGTAGAAGGAAGCATTAAAACTCGTGTGAGGTAACACGTGCCAAATGGAATTACAGAGAGAGAGAGAGAGAAAAAAAAAATTCCGATGGGATCTATCGAATTACTGCCTTAAATGCGTGCTCTAAGCACGAACTTCAAACTGTGTTGCCCCTTCAACTGCTCTCATTCCCTATCCTCTCTCTTTCTCACTTTCTCTCCTTCAAAATCCCTCATTGCCTCTCTTGTAACCCTTTCTGTAAATAAGTTGACCCATCGAATTTACGTAGAGTTAAAAAGTAAAATAAAAGAACATTATAGGGAAACAAAGGTAAATTATACGACGAGAATCGCAACGATACCAACACATGTAGTATATAATTGAAAGATATTAACACGAAGAAACAAAAAAAAACAAAAAGAAATCGAATAAGAAAGAATAAAATTAATAATAATTTGATTTATAGATTTTAATGGTTAATTTTAATAGAGAACAAAAACTATATACATTTAGATGGATATATATGTAAATACAATAAAAAAATAAAAATTATTAACATTAATACAGACTGAAGACGAGGAGGCCAGTCATTATTATTATTATTATTATTATTATCATTATCATTATATACATATACATATATAATGTAACACAAAAACACATTACCAGTGTTTTCCGTTTTAAATGAACAGCAGAAAAAGAAAATAATAATAAAAGAAAGAAACAAAAAGAAAATAACGGAAATGTGCCAAACTATTATTATATCTTTTCATTTTTTTTTTTTTTTATAATTTTATCCCAATTATACATTTGATAATTGCGGCTATAGATGTATCATCACCCACCGACAATTATATTACTATTGCTTTTTATAACCTGAGATTATTAACAGAGACAAGTGGAAGAATGAAGAAAAATAATAAATAATAAAACCACATGAAACATTGCATTATAGTTGGGATTAATTTAATAAAAGACAAAGGCCTGGAAAAAAAATAAATAAAAAAAAAACAACAACGTGTCATCGGGTATTTATTTTGAATAATTGTATATTTGTTACTTTAAATGAATAAAATGTTCTTGTATATTAAAAAGTGAAAGAGTGAAAACGAAATGGATAAAGAATATATGGCCATTTAATGCGGTTTATTTGAGCAGAATGAGCCACCGGCAAAGATAGAAATTGGGGGATTGAAGTCGACTTTTTTTTTTATTTTTTATTATTATTTCTTTTTGAAGCAGGCGCGCAACCACGCATGGAATAGACGTGTATGAAAACGTAGAGAGAGAATGTGCTGCGCCGCGCGCGCTTCAAGTGTGTTGCTCAAGTGCTTCAACGTGTTACCGCAGTCATGAGAGTGGCTGATGGAGGCTCATAAAAATAGCTCTTATGAGAGAATGAGAACGAGTGAAAGAAGGAAAAAGTGCGCGCGCGCGGTTACTTTTCAACAACGTTCTGCAATGTTCCGTCTGCCATATATACAAAAGATATGTTGCATACGTTATATTGAAAATATATTTTTTTTTTTCCCCATTCATTTTTTTTACTTTCTTTCATTCACTCAATTCTCGCAACTGTTTTACGTCAATTTATTTCACTACTATAGAATTGTTGCCAGAAGTGAGATACGCCAGAGTGAGGGACAACAAGAGTATATTTATATGGTGAATGTATATATGGATATATACATTTACGTTGAAACACAACGACGAAAAGGTGCACTTTACACCGGGGAATAGACTCGATATAACTGTGTGTATCTCTGATATATATATATATATATATAGACACAGTGATGTCGGTGGTGGTGGCGTAGAGTCGCGCACTAATTTCGGGAAGCCTTCTCTTCCACAGTCTCTATATACTCTATATAGTATACTAGCGTCCCACCCTGTAATTAAGAGACTTTGTCATCCGAGAAAAAAGCGTCCCGGCGCCACAGCTTCCGATCGTTGATTGGTTTCGTAATTGGTTTGATTGTCCCATGGCCCAATTAATTAAATTCACTGTAATTATATATATATTGACCGGAATAGTCCTCAAATTTTTCTACAATTACTCTAATTACTATCATTATTATTATTTTTTTATTTTCACATGTACTGTAGCTTTCATGGCATCCTTTCATCTAACCCATAATCACAAATGTAAAGATGTATATAGAACGACCAAGATAAATGTAATACATATTATCGTTCATCATCAACCTAAATTTATTTTATCATCTCAAAGCTCACGGATTTGTCTGTTATACATGTATATATATATATATATATATTCAAAGCGCAGGACAAGGTTCTACGCGACCAAACGATCCTGGTGGTCGCCGTAAACAAAGCGCGACGGAGTCATGGGCCGCGGTTTACAAAACCGGTTTCGTACATCTTAAAAAAAGGCAGAGCACACGAACACAACATCAAGAGGTACCGGACTGATATTTTGTGCACACAAATATCCACCAATACAATCACACAAACACACACGCGCACATATACACACATTAATAAAAACAGACTCACATCAACTTTAATATATGTATCTACATAAATGTTTCTTAATTTATAGACGAAATATTTAAAGAGGAATTTTTTTTTAATTACATTCAACGTCTAAAATGGCTCTATGTAAATACACATCTGCATATATTATATATATATATATATGTGTGTGTGTGTGTGGGTCGGAAATGAAAACACTCGTTTAGCCTCTTAGGGGCATCGAGTATATAGTCGGTGAAATTGAATTCCCTATAATAAAAAAAAAAGATGTTACAAGCCTGCTGACGTGACATTTCAGTTCATATACACACATAAATAAATATATATATATATATATATATACTTGAAGCGTTTTCTGTCTCATCATCGACGAAAGAAGATGCGCACATAAATCGTTAGGGACAGAGCGCTTGGCCGGACGTGCTCTCTGCCCTGTCTGTATCTCTATACACTATATTATACTATACATACATACATATATACATAAATACATATATATATAAATCTCCCTTTCTTTTTTTGTTTCCTTCTCTCTATACTCTCACTGATGTCCCTCTCACTGTATACATGACTCATCTCAATAGAGGGGTTGACTTTTACTCGCGGAAAACTTGCAGTCCCCTCAATTCCGGCTCCTTCGTCTCCTTTTCCGCTCTATACCATATACTATTTCTCTAGCGTCATTGTCCCTGTGCCATTAAACTGCGATTTCTTGACATGACTCCGTGTGCGGTGTTAGCATTGGTGCGGGTGGATGATGAAGAAAAAGAGAGAGGGTGAATATGAGCGGGAGGATGAATCGCCATGAGAGCATCACCACTACATGTCGTCACCCCGGATTGCCCAAGTGAAAACGAATGGGAGATAAAAGGGAATGAGAAGTTGGAGGAGAAAAAGAAGAGGAAAAAAAAAACAAAAAGAAAGAGGTGAATAGAAATAAAAGGAAGAGACGTGAGAGGGTTTTTGGGTGCTCATGGTATATAGAAGTGCTTGCGCATAGCGTGGTTAATGATTCGTGCTTTTGGCGCAAGAGATATCTAGTGAGCCGAATAGAGAACTGATGTATGGATGATGCGCGCCTAACTCGCCTCTTAACTATGACGCATCAACTATATATAATATAATAATAATTGTATTCTCTCTTTATCTCAATTTAATGTAAGGAGGCTTTTTGTATTAACTCAGCCACTCATTAACCACAAAAGGTCAATCGCTATTTTGATCAAACAATTTTTTTTTCAAGTTCTTTGTGTTAGATATGACTTTTTCTTTTTTTTTTTCCGTGTGGATGAATGCGGAATACATTGGTTCAACAATTGTTTCATGAAACACCGGGTAGTAATGATAGACATTTTTAATTGGAAATTCGAAGAAATAATTGGATAATGGTACAAATGTTTTAGTAAAAAATGTCGAAGGTAACATATATGATAGATACTGTTTTAGTTAATGTTGAATACGAAATAAATGCAATAAAGACAAGTGATAAACTTCTCCGGTACTTTTCATAATGCTAGTTTGTTAATCAATTGATTATTTATTTATTTATTCATTTATTTATGTAAGACTGTGTGATAAAGAGTAAAAAGATCAATAATTTTGTTGAATATTGAGAAAAATTTGTTTTGTTTTTCATTCAAATTTCCATTTATAAAAACTGATATTTTGACTTAAAATACGTAATTGTTGATTTTGAAATGATTGAACTTTTCTATCAATTGTTCATTTCGTATTTACATTTTCGGTATTTCGATTTTCAGGAAAATCATACCATCACTTTGCTGCAATTAATCCAATTAGTTACAAATGTATTACCATAGAATATAGAAAACAATAGAATCGTTATTAATAAATAATAATATTCATATATTATATATTATTTATTTCATTGCAATAGTGTCTGACAGATTTACAAAACTGTGGGAAAATAAAATATTTTATTTTATTATTTCAACTTATCATATGATTCCTAAGTGTTGGAGAGATACCATTGCACAATAGATCAACCAGACCTAGTTACAAAACTATGTCATTTAAATGTAATATTTAATCATACACACTCAAATAGAATATATATTTTTCTCTATTTCGTCTTTTGAAATTTATTTTACGCAAATCTACATCAACGTAATTATAATTATTGCTATTACACGTATAATAAATTTTATGTGTATAAAACATGTATTAAATTTCAGTTCATTTCTCCACCGCTCTTCTTCTCTTTATCTTTTAAAAAATCCAACCTTTCATTCTCATCGTTTTTTCACGCCTGTGACTGCAATTATCGATACCATCCGTCAAATCCACTACCATCTAAAGTTACGTTACTGTTTTGACATTTATCTATATCAAACAATAACTGTAAAGCGCCTTCGAATCCAGTAATAAATATATATCCATACATATATGAATATATATCTACATATATATTTATATATCTGTCTGTATTGGTCGACAGATAGAGGCGTTCGGTGATTAATGTAGCATGCGTGTAAATCCGTCGTCGATCCATGACGTTTATCGCGCCGCGCACCGTTGGCATATGTATGAGAGAAGTGTCTTTTTCAGTATGTGTGTGTGTGTGTGTGTGTGCGGATGATGCTCTTGACTACTCTCGAAAAACAGAGAATATGAGAGATAAAGATATGTAGTGTGTGTATTATATAGTGAAAAGCGAGAAAGATGGAGTCGAGTAGTTGGGTAAATATAAACCTCCTCGCGCCAAGAGTATAAGTCTGGTTCTCTCTTAAACCAGATGTAACGTTTCACTTCCGTTTTTTCCTCACTGTCCTCCCCCGCTTCGCCGTCGATTTTCTCTCCCCCGTTTACTCATATATATATATATATATATATTTACAAATATATATATATGGGTTCCTTAATATTCGTTGTATGCTTTTTCTATTCAAATAATTGTATATGTATTTTGGGACCACATGTCAAAATTTTAAGTCAAACCGTCCTTTTAGCTACCTATATCAATCATGGGATTAATATTTGTTTGGTTACGCTTTTATATATATTTAAAAGTGTACTCTGTCTATTATATTGTTCTTAGTTTTTTTTTTGTTTTATATATTATTTTGTGTTAGTGTTCGATGTGAGTGTCGCACACATCGAAATTTATTAAACTACAATTTTAACGC
Organism: Galerucella tenella; assembly: GCA_910591685.1. Lineage (NCBI taxonomy): Eukaryota > Metazoa > Arthropoda > Insecta > Coleoptera > Chrysomelidae > Galerucella > Galerucella tenella. The sequence goes on from CAJUYH010000785.1 coordinate 30,310, forward strand.
GCATGGGAAATGTTAGTTAGTTTGTAGTTAGTTGGTTAACCGCAAATAGTAGTTAGTTAATCGCGAATAAATGTCAAATTTCGTGATGAAACTTTATGTAAACGGAAAGTTTGTTGGGAATATTAACGGCCTATGAGAAATGCAGAGCAACGACAGCAATGCGAAGATAACTTCATGTGTAACAGTTAATTTTTAATTGAGGAAAGGAAACATTCAACGTGCAATAATTATTCAAAGTCGCGCCAAGTTTATGCCTGTGAAATTCACTGTCGCTATATTTTACAGCTCGTGAGATGACGAGGGTGACATTGTTTATATGTATCACAGTAACTTATCAATTTAATGAAACTATGTGGATTTATTCTGTTATAAATCTCAATTTTTTTATTGATTTCAACTTGAATCACATGATTTAGTGGAATTATCATAAAGATATATCGTTTTGAAATTTAAATTGTATTCGCAGCTTTCACCGTTTACCATTGTTATTTATGCAGAAAAATATAAGACAATAAACGGTTGATATATGAAAAGTGAATATTAAAAATAATATAGTGATAATAAAATTATTGAATATATAATTGGCATAAATTTCTTATAGATGTCAGTTGTCACGTCGTTACATTTATTGACGGTGCCTTTACCAAAAAATTGCCAAGAAAAATTGTACAAATATAAAATGAATAAATATAATATATGTAAAATATATTATACATTCCATTTTATCAGAAATATTATTTGAATATCATATATTTTATAATAATGTATGTAAATCATTGTCGAATGACTTTTTCAATATTTTTGTTTACAGTTTTACAATAGTTATTAATTAATCGACCAACATTTAAACGTAAAATCATAGCCACAAAGATACGTTGCAAAACAATTTGGTGACATATCATTTTCATTAAACAAACACAGTTAAATTGTTTTTTTTACCTCTTTTTTTTTCATTTTTGTTTTGCATTTTCTCTTAATTCTTCAGCTATTTTTATTGTTGAGCCGGTGTCACACAGTAGACGCACGCCTCTTTTGCTGTTATAGCGTGCAACACACGAGAAATGAGTTGAGATAGAGCGTGACAAGGGTGTATACGCTGACACACACACAGACATATACAAAGAAAAAAAAAAAGAGTAAGTATACATATATGAGCGTGTGACAAGCGTGCGTCCACATCTCTTCTCATGTACGGCCGCCCCCGTGTGTATATATGCATCATCAACGTGTGTTCCACACTACATAATGAGAGTATACACAACTAGGGAGATATTTGAGGAACGTGCCACGAGGATAGGCCATGGTGCTTTTTTTTTTTCTTTTTCATGTAAAAATAGCGGAAATTGCATTTCACATGAAGAGCTAAACACGTCGAGAGGGCACACACCATTGCATATACGTGTGTATATGTCTCATATATATAAATATATATACACTTAAATGCTTATATGATGCGCACTTGTACTTGTCTAATATATCATGTCCCAATAGTCCATTAAACATTATTAAAATGTCAAAATGTCTATTGGCAATTGTGTATTAATAACAATGCGCGCATACAGTATACAATTTATTTCCAACTTGCCGGATATTCCTATGCATATTTGTATATATATACATATATATATATACGTATGTGCATATGTATATGTATTTGTATATACTTTCTCTTCTTCTCTCTTGCGCACACTCCTATTCCAATAAATAGACTCGCTTGCACTTGGCCTCGTATCTGTACGTATAATATTTATAAATATATATATATATATGTATATATATATATAAGTATATGAGTATGATTTCAGCCATGAGTGTATTATATACATATATGCAATACATATATTCGTTATTCAACACGCCATTAAGCGCGCGCATACGTCGACCAAAGGAAAGTGCACGGTCATAAATCGTAATTACGAAGCGGCGCGACCGAGAATTTGTCGCAGGAGCATCCATCAGCTGCATTTGACACTTTTGCTAGTATTTGTGTGTGTGCCTAAGTGTGTGTGTGTATGTGTGTGGGAATGTGAATCTGCAGTGGATGCCTGTCGTGCAGACGACATGTAAAAGAAATCTCAAGAAACATTGATTCAAATTTTATTCTGTCATAGACAAGTAAAATATTTCAACATTTTATATTGTCAATAATGTAGTGTCTTGTACGTCAAGTGCAATAAAAATGAAAAAATATGTATATAATAAGATATTTTATGATAATTTAGCCACTCTGCCAAATTAATTATCAATTACTATTTCAATCTTTGTTTATTTGTTAAAAACTTATTTTTTTTTTATCTCGAGAAATATCGGGTTTGTTTGTTTAATATTTTTCTTTGGATTCTATAACAATTCTTGAATAAAATGTTGAATAATAATAAAGGTAATTTTAATGGAAGATTCGAAAGAACGAATGGATATTGCTACAATGATTTTATTGTGAAATGCCAAACAAAGAAATATAAAATACGATTTTGTTTTATTACACGTTTGTATCGGTAATTGGAGATTTGAATGATGGGTGGCTAAGTTAGTTATGTGGAAAACCCCATATGTTTGCATGTATATGTAAAATATAGCGTGTTTAAATTTACCAATGCGTATTTTGGGCAATCGAGACATCGTAAAATACAGTGTGATATACCTGGATATTTAAATACATGGGTTTATATATGTATATGGATATTGAAACTGGTGGTGCAGTAGTGTCAGACATCCTAATCGATGACCTGAAGTACTTGAATATCGAACATTATTAGGGTGTGGCATCTAAATGGACAAAAAATATAATCTATGAGCCATCAATACGGCGAAATATAACGTGTAATTTTCATGTTAGTACATGTAACTCTATATGGTGATATCATGGTATTATAATTAATGAAACTTTAAGCGATATTTCCCCATAAAAATCAAAATATTATAAAATTTATTTCACATGTACTAGTAAAAATTATATTACATTTATGAAGTTTCATCATGACAATTTTGAATTGAAACAAAAATCTAACGCACGTATTTTTTATTTCATATAATAAATAATGAATAAATATAATATTTAAATTATCATACTTTTATATTTAATTGTATTTGTGAACTTTTGATAAATAATCTCTTTGAATATGTAGCTTTGTGTTTGTCAAACGCTGCGACAATGAATTGTGAACTTGGTAATATTACGAAATTGACATGCAAATTCCAACGCTTAATTATTTATTTTCAAATAAATTTCATTTGCATTCTCAAAATGAATTTCAATTGTCGTAAAGTGTCAACAATTTAATTGGTAACATCGTGATAATATAACGAAATTCAAATATAAACCTCACCGTTAATTGTTTTTTGCCAGAGTAACGATATTTGTTTCACCATAACCAATTAAAATATCGAAAAATTTATAACAGTTCATAGGTATTTTCAATCAAACTTCAATGAGATTATCGAGTTATAAATACAATACAATAAATCTTGCATATACCAGTAGTGTAAATATAACATGAGCTTCTATATTTCTCGTCTCATGCGTTCATTTAAAAACTACGTAATTTCGCATAACTTTTATTCTCATCACATCTCATTCCTATATAATTATACCTGAGTATCCAATAGAATTATAAATATTCAAGCAAGTGGCGTCGTCTGACACTTTCCAACATCATAATTAACTAATTATTTAATTAATTTAACCATTTACATACTTATTCATTTATTTATGTAAAACTTTGCAATGAAAAGTAAGAAACTGGCATTAATTCAAACTTTTATCGGTCATGTAATTAGACAATAGCAACTGAACATTATTGATGGCCATCAATAAGTAGGTTAAATACAATAATAAACAGAAGATAACAAACGTATACACACCCACACATATGTATATATTCATATATAAACGTTCATTGCTCTAATCAAGAGAGCTATACTAACTGATAGCTACAGGGGATTGTGGGGTGTTGCCCTCATCTCTTCGGTATTTTTTTCCCTCCCTCGCGTTATTAAAAAGTCCTGAGGAGAAATGAAAAAAAAAAGAAAAAGAAAAAAATGAAGCCAGAGGAGAGAGAGTGAGAACAAAGGATATTTCGACGGGGCATACGACAGGCACATTGTCCTGTCAGCTTTGCTGGCCTTTGTTAAGGCATACTAATATCGCTGGTTGTCGCACGTTGGCTTTTCATGTTACACACGTATTAGGAATAAAATCGAGGGAGCAGCGGTGAAGAAGAATATGAGCAAGACGTAAAAAAGAAGAGGGCAAAAAAAATATTAAAAATAAATGAATGAAAAAAAAAAAAAGAAAAAAAAAAGGAAAGAAAAAATAGTTAAATTGAGGAATAGACAAGCTCGTTAATGGTAATTACAGTGGCGTCCAACGCAATCCCATTAGCACCGACGCAATTTAACCGATCTATCACAGACTATTAGGTACAGTGGCGAACGCATGGTATAGGCTTTGCCAACCTTCCCCTCTTCAATAGTACGTCCCCTGTGTTACTATAATGTCCTTCAGTTCATATATCTATATATACGTGTATATAAATGCATGCTGTTGATGTTATGTATGTATAGAAGACTAACTTCCCATCATCAACACTGGCATCATCATTTTTCATTGACTTTTTTCATAGAAATATATATATATATATTCAATGGCCATTGATGTGCACAACCCTAAATGAAGTGTGACTGTTGGGGTAAAATGAGTCAATTGAAATATGATGACAGTCCCACTAAAATATTTTATTTTGTTCACATTTTATCACGTACGAGTATGTATTGTATATGTAGTAGGGCAAATAGTATGTTATGTTTTTTATTAGTTGATAAAATTGTGCCGAAATAAAGCATGTTTTGTTGTTTTAATGGCAGATTATGTGAGTACTACTTTTTATGAGTACATGGAGTTTTATTATTTATTATTGAAAGACAAGTAGTATGAAGTTTTTATGTTGGTTCATAGGATTTTGTATTGGAGTGATATGTTATTTTAATAAAGAAAATGGTGGAATACTGGCGGAAAAACTGATGTGATACTAATTGTATTGCTGTTACTTTTCCGAAATTGTAATTTGTTATTGAATAAGTAAAAAATATGATTTGCAATTGATAATGCGATGATTTGTAAGTAACATTACTTATCATATTAGCAAGGTAAATATAAATTGAAAAAATATATGACATGGTACAAATGTTTTTACTCAATGTTACACCGTTACTCTACCATTTTTCTTTTTATCATTTTCTATTTTTGAAATTTGTCGGTAAAGTTTTTCCATTCGCTATTAATAATAATACTTTATTATATTTTATTTTTTTTTTTTTATATAGATTCTAACTTTGACTTGAAACTTTATAGAATATCCGCAAGATTTCCTGCAATGAATTTCATTCATTGCGAAAATTTTTTCAAAATAAGATTTTATAATTTTGCTTTGTAACATCATTGCTCTGTAATGTCTGTTATTTGACATTCAACACAGTTTACAAGAAACATGGAGGACAATTATTACAGCAGGGCAATAATTGCAGTACTACATGTTATATTTACAGGATTCGCATGTCAAATCTCTCGCATTAAACATAAACATATAATTTAGTTCATCCTAAATAAATGTCAAAATACAAAGCGCCGCGAAATCATACTTTAAATGAAAGTGAACTTTACTGACAATATCAATAATCAATCAAGAATGTTACGACGCGGCGATAACAAGTAGAATCCTATAAACTTTTTATTGGAAAAGTAGATTTATTTATGAAGTCGGTGTGACAACCAATCTGTAGTGTAAAGGCTTTTTGTCATTGAAAATTCTTCATTCACATCAAGCGACGATTCAGAGTACACTAGACAAGTCGCTTAAATAGCGAATGTAACATTGACGGAAAACTGACTGAAAAATAAATCTTCAAGTGGGGAATCCTTTGTTAAAATGCTCATTTTACGATATATATATATATATATATATCGAAATTCGATATTCCATTATTATTCATTTGCGATTTGATTAGTGTGTCTATGCTGAGAATATTTTTACTACTATGCATTTATAAACAAGTGATAAAAACGGGTATTGATTTTGGCTGGAATCCCACGTTAACAAATATAAAAAGTAATGTTAAAATTTCTATGTAATTTAGTTTGAAAAATCCAATTTTTTTTCGTAAGCATTCCATCTCTTCATGAGTGTGGTTACCAGTCGCCACAAAAAAAAAATTATAATTTTCATGTGTTTTTACTTTATAACTGGAATAAAAACGATAAATTACTAGATATTTCATTCGAATCCAACTTTCTGTTCGGTTGCAAGTTGTGGTTTTACATATTTTCGAACGTTCCAATTAAATATGTGATTAAATACATGGACAAAAAATTTTACATTAAAATAATGTAACCGTGAATCTGAGTTGGACGTTGATGAAGAATAATATATGAACATGAAAAAATTCTTTGTAAACACCAAACATTACTGTCAACATAATAAACATACGTTGGAAAACAGTGTACATTTTGATGTTTACATAGTGATGCTAACATATTATTCATTTTCATCAACGTCCGACTATGGCTTCTTGATACTATTTCAGAAATATTATTGTACAACGTGGTAGCAAAAAGTCAAAACTATATCTTTTTACATATATTAAAATTCCTGAATTTCATGCTAAAAAAAATGGACACAAAATAAAATACACGAACAAATATAGCAATCCAACATTGAACTGTTATTGATTTCCATAAAATAAACGAATCAATTTCACTTTTGACATTGATTGTTGCAATGTTTTACTGTGCTATGCAATATTAAAAATGGCCATATAATCAATTTCATCCATATTTGATCGAAATTTAAGTCTTTCTCATTCCCACCAACATGGAAATTTACAATTTTATATCAAAGCAGCCATTTCAATCACCAAAAAAAAATATATATAATCATTTAAAGTCACGGGATATTTTACTTATCCATGATAAACAATAATATAGCAACGCGTGTGTACTCTCATTTCTTATTGATTTCACACTTTAAAACATAATCTTTTCAATAATTTATTTCTTCATTACATTCCCGACAATTTGTCATAATTCTTGTGCTGAAACTGGAGCATTTGAATTCCACTATCGATTGCGCATATAATATCATAAATCTGAATTAAATTCACGACTACCACAATCTCTTAAACACTCGTATTTCCACTATAAAATATTCTCTATACACCATACAACACCGTACAAAAATATCATGTAGTAAACTTATGTGACTTGCCATTCACACAAAAATATTGAAAAAAAAAAAAAAGTCGAAAAAAACTCCATAACATATTTAACCATCTTATTTCAACGAACGTTCCCCCATATATCTAATGATGTGAACTGTATAAAGTATACAACAATACATAGCTACGTAACGCAATGACAGAATTAAAAATTGGAATATAATGTAATGCCCGCATATCCAACATCATCTCTTCTGTCACAGTCACGTGCGGTTTCGTGTTACAATTTAATTCGGCCAATTTTTACCTCCCATACATACATTTATATATATATATACACATATTTCTATTTTGTTCAATTCGTAAATGCACGTGCGCGCACTCGTCATCGATTTATCCTGCGGGGACCATACAACCATGCTAATTGGACCAATTGACATAGACTTGTGTACTTAACTCTTGAACCCCTGTATCTACATTCACATACATATACACACATATGCATATAACATTCCCGCATAAATATTATACGTGTGGGAATTAAATTATCAAATATGTTTATACACACGTACAGTTCAATAAAATATTTAAAATGGTAATTTCAAATTTGACAACAATCATTTTAACATCATAAATGTATGAATAATAATATTAATTATGTTTTACATAATGTTATTGTGTATCTCTATCAGAGCAACACCACATATTTGTGATAATTCGTTTTTAAATGTGCAGTAATAGTTTGATGAACGTTCATAGCAATTTATCATTTTCTTCGAACAGCGATATTGAACAATTACCCTCAGTATAATTTATAATATTAAAATATTTCTTTTTGAATTATTCAAAATAATTTTTTAAATGGTTTTTTCATTCAAATTTAATGCAAACATTTTCTTTCCAATCTAAGCTTTATCCTGTCGATTTTTTTCGTCAATATATGGCACCAATTTTTTTTATATATTGTTACAATTAACATACAATGGAATAGCTGATGAAAATATACAAGAGTATTTATTGGCAACCTTCACCAATTCTTCCTGCAATTGCTATAAATTTTTAAAACAATAATACATATAATTCTGTGTATAATCAAATGTATCTCAATAAATAAAATTAATAAAACTAATAAAATAAATACAAATTGAGTATTCCTATATAATACAAAAATATCTTTAGTCAACAAATAATATTATGAATAATAATAAAATAATTTGGTGAACATATAAAAGGCTTCCTCGTGTCGTTTATATATGAAATAAAAAACCGAAATATGAACCCGGCATATACACGATGAAGACCCACCATGGCGCGCGCGCCACGTCGTGCGAGTATTCTTTCCTGCATATATTGTATTATATATATAATATCCATACACACACATATATATATATATATATATATATGTATATATACATTGTTTATAGAATGTAAGACGTAAAGCGTACAAGGAACTTTTCATACGTGAAGCCTTACAGCATGAATATAGTGTAATGACTAACGCACAAAAGAAGTACACACATATATATATATATATATATATATATGCCGACTCATATGTGCATATTGCATGGATTATTCACAGCCAATAATTAAAAACCGATAAACGAAAATTATCCATATATTGAAAATCAATAGTCGATAATAAAAAATGATCGATTCTCAATATTTCGTGATTTTTATTTTATTGATAATTTTTTTATTTTTATTTTGATTTTAAATATGTCAATAGTATTTGAGTTATCAATAATTTTCCATTTTCAATAATCGTGGGCGCGTGTGTACTCGTATAAATGTAATACTGAGTAGCATTGGGTGAACGTGTAAACATAAATGCATGCACATACACACATATATATATATATATATATATAGAGAGAGAGAGAGAGAGAGATAGAAAGACGTCGGTATAAGGTAAAAGACCCGTTGTATTATATATTCTAGGTAAAAGAGTTCGAAAGAGATTAGAAAAAAAAAAAAGTAAGAAAAATGAAACAAAAAGACACGATAGAGAACAAAAGGGAGAAGGAAAGAAATAAAAAATTTATAGATTATGCATTCGTGAGTTAGGGGAAATGATCGAGCAAAGTATTATATCATAGTTCCCGCGTGTGCACTACTAGATATATATATATATATATAATATATACTCGGGGGAGGGCTACTCGAGGGTTTTGGCATAAATGCGTTACTTGCGGGTACACTCGACTACGCCTGCGGTTAACGAGCACACCCCGCACACTACCTCAATCATATATACTCATACACACACACACACACACATTTATATATATATATATATTATATCTTCTCTGTATGTATCCATACCACCCACACACCCTGAATCACCCAATAAACATTTCCCATATACGCATATACATCATACAAACGTTTATATATGTGACAAGAAATATACGTACACGTATGTTATGCAAATATATATATAAACCATTTGGACTCACTGTTTTTGACGTTCAGATTGACGTCGTGTATTTGCTACTCTATGTACTGTCGAAATCAATGCATGTATACCAATCGTACATGAATATATATATATATATATATGTCTCAAACTGTCTGTGCAAATATACATGTATTATATGCTTGAGTATCGTCGTCATCTCCTTCAAGTGGTACAAACATCCCTATGGACAAAGCCGAAGTTAATGCGCGTCCGTGCACTCCCCTAAAACGATTATCCAGTCTCGTAAGGCAATGGATGCTCTCTATCTCTCTCTTTCTCGCTTCCTCACTCTTTCTATGTGTATCATTGTATTCGCCCATCAGTATCATCGTGATGTGAATGATTGAGGCGCTTTCTCAACAATACGCGTGCGACGAAAGTGCGCGCAATGTGCAAAAGGCATGGACAGATACTAAACAGACGCCAAGTGGAGAATGAAAATTGGAAAAGGAATATATATATATATATATATATATATATATGTATAGAAAGTGAGAGAGAGAGAGAGAGATGAAGGGATTGGATCGGGACACACGTAACGACGTATTGTGTGGCCAGTCAGTCAGCCAGCCAACCGGACGTACGTACGGATGTGGAGCCACAGGGGGAATCGAGAATGGTGACAATCTTTTGGATGGACAACTCGTCATTGCTACACATATATATATATATATATATATATATGTATACGAATACGTGATTGCGAATTCAAGTAAAGTTACGAGTGAACCACGCCCGTTAAAGTTGAAGCAAATTGCCGAATGGTGTATTTTCGCATGCGCCAAATATATAGACAGATACACACACACATATATATATATATATATATATGGAATATTGCCGTTCGATAGCGCACACCAAAGTATATAATGAATAAAAAATGAGTTAAAGAAATTGTATACAGATAATGGGAGAATGGTGGTGGTGGTGGTGGCGGCGGCGACGACGGTGGGCGGTATAAATACGATGAGACAAAAAGTACAAGGGAGGTGATATTGGCGATAGGGTAGGGTACTGAGGGTACAATGGTTGTATCAATTGAATGGTAAACACAAGTCGTGTATTTCGGGCTGGATTTCTGAGCTTGCGAAGACAACAGCTGCAGGTCTACTAAAATATTTAACAGCTTGTGTATATGTATATGTATTCTATCCCTTTCTTCCTATCACTTCATCATGATTTCTGTCTTTCTGCCTCTCTATCTCACTCTGTCTCTCATCACTTATCCCTCCTTGAGGGCGCCCTCCTGTCTATTCCTTCGACTCAACGGTCGCGATGATTTCACTTCGGACGTCAGTGTCAGTGACGACGATACTGCCAGACGACACACTGTACGCGACTACGTATGCGTGTATACAGAATAGGTAATATATATATATATATATATATATGTGTATATATGTGTATATGTAGAGCGGCTGCAAGCTAAACCCCTTTGGGGGGGCCAACTACTTCCCATCGATTCGCGCGCACAACGACGATCGATTTATGCTGCGTGCGCGCCAGAGTGAATTCGAGTCAAACTCACTCACGCGCGAATATCTATAGTTATATATGTATATCAATGTTTGATATTGAATAATGACCCTAATGTCAATAGACCGGGTGTAAATTGAACTGGGTTCAATCGATTTTATGTAAAGACAATGGGACAACGACTGGCGCCTGGGCAGTTTTGCAATTTATTTCCATTTTTGTTTATTTTTTTTAATTCGATTTCCCGGTGTTTTTTTTTCTATCTTTCCCCCCTAAAGCGGATGTTGTACATTTATTAGACACGACGGATGGGTGGTGTGGAAAATAATTAGAATTTATTGGTGAATGCTTTAGCATATAGATCAAAATCTACTTTATCCATTTAATTGGATTTTACGATGAGGCAAAGTTTGTGCGTGTGATTTATGATGTTCAATTGGCAGAGTAGTTACAGTGGCTGTATATAAATATATGAATGCTGTTCATATATTTCATTATCGATCCATTCCGACAGCATGCTCATATTATATATAATTGCAACAAAAATCAAAAAAAAAACAAACATTGGAAATAGCGTTCAAATATGCGCCAAAAAAATTAATCAAAACAATTCAACAGCCGATAACTTTACAATTGAACCTACTGTATTAACCAAGTATCGGTAAGTTATCGGCTGGCATATTCAACTGTTGTATATGTAATTTTCAACGGATAATAATAGTAAACGCTGAATTTTATTATGGCATTATTGATATCAATGTCATTTTACACCACTGTCTTTATTATGTTTACTTATTCATCACATTGTACATATTTTTTTTTTCATTGGATTTTTATCAATGACTTAAATCATACACCAAATTAAATTCATGTAGTTGAACCATTGTGAACCAATCCAATGGTATGCATTCTTCTATAAATCAACTACAATTGGATACACACATTTGAAACATTTAAAATTAAATTCGATGAGAATGATAATGCGCAGCAACACAATACAGCATAGTACATACAATAACGCTCTATTTATGTTTGTGTATTTTCTGGCCAAGTTTGTAGACTTGTTTGGCGCACTCTACGTGTTATTACGTAGTGTAAGAGTCTCTCCGGGCGTATGTGACTATGGGGCATGTTGAAATGTCGTCGGTCACAGTGTGAGGAAAGTAAAAAGGTGAAAGATGTCAGATTCAAGAGTCAGTTGCAGGAAAGATACCAATGATGAAGGTTTAACAATAAGTGATCGCTCACGGTGTTTGATATGTGGTAAAACTGATGAATTATTACAATGCGCAGCTTGTAAATCTGTTGTTTACTGTTCAAAAGTCCATCAAAAGCTCGATTGGAAACGTCATAAAGTGTGTTGCCTTGGAAAATCATCAGTGCAATCAATAAATACAACCGAATTACCAGCTAAATCTATAAACACAAAGTATATACACGTGACACAAAAGACCGAGGAAAATTTAATATCCAATACTCATCCATTGAATAACCTCACAAAAATAATTTCACTTAATAAAACACAAAAATTGGACGAATTGACACATCCAAAGTGTACATCGTTTGATAAACACACTGAAGGTATGTAGGAATATTTCATTTATAAAATGTGTTCAAGTGCTTGATAAAAGCAAATAATAAATAATTAAATTAAAGAAAATTTACTTTGTTTCTTCTATCGTTCAATTGATTGTACATTTATGTCTATTTATTTTCCAATCAGAGTTGTGTAAACGAAAAGCAAGTTGTTGCCCGAATGACATTGGAGATTCTTTGAAAACTGTTGCATCTTCTCAACAACACGAACTTAATATAAATGGTAATTTGTGTAGTGAAAAAAATGGATGGATATCACCAATAACATATGAAGGAAGTTCGGAGGATACAATACTTGGTGCGAGGGCCGAACAATTAAATCCTATTCCAGATAAAACCACAATAATGGGACAATCAAAGGATACATTTCCCGATGATTCATTGTCGCATGATAATAATGGAATGAAAACATTATCGGAAGTTCATTTGAAGCAAGATGATGATTATTGTTTACCGCCATTTTTACATAGAAATAGAAATCATTTTGAAGAACTTATAATAGATGATATTTGTCGTAATGTAATAAGAGATATGGATGAATATGGTGTGTGCGTTGTTGATAATTTTCTCGGTGGTGAAAAAGGTAAAACTGTATTGAACGAAGTATTGGATGTGTATAGTGCTGGAATGTTTGAAGATGGCCAATTAGTATCGAACAAAGCACCAGCCAATAATCTGAAAACGATCAGGGGCGATCAAATAACGTGGTTAGACGGAAAAGAGAAGCAATGTGAGAATATTGGAATGTTGATATCGCAAGTGGATGCAATTATAATGCGAGCAAATAAAATGCATAATAATGGAAAAATGGGCAATTATACAATCAATGGAAGAACAAAGGTAAGTAAACACTATCACTGATATTGAAAATAAATAATACCATTTGTATTATATAAATATAATATTCATACAATATGAAATGATAGAGTTGCATCGTAATAATATTTAATAAGTCGATCAATAGACCGTTGAGTATTCTATATAAGCGATCGAAATCTTCCGGGTATATTTGCGTCATCATTTTTTATTTTCCTCCTTCAACTTCGTGTTAACAGCACATCTGTCCGGTGCCATTGATTACTCATTCTACTTAGTCTATGAACTTAAATTTATTTTTGTGCTATAACGCGTTATTATTGGCCACTATATTTCGTAATCTATAATATAGATAAAGCAGATGTGTTGACGAGAAAAAAAAAAATTTGTAAGAGTGGATAAAGCCCACGATGAATTTACAAACTTGTAGCGGCGGTCACGTACGCCACAATCTCTTTCCCTCTCCCAATGCTAAACAAAATTTTGCAGCAGACGCCACCCACCCACGTATCACGTATGATAGGTATTTAGATAAAATTTTCGCGGTTTGCAAAACCCAAAGCGAATGTAGCTACGTGTGTATGTATATATAAATGTGTGTGTGTATATGTGTGTAGCTTGTCGTAATAATTGTTTCTTGACTCATTCGTTCGCTCTAACCTTCTACAAGGTGACACGTGTATGTTTATATATATATTATATATATCTATACAATGAGCATGAGGTGGTTTTGTATAAGTTAATAACAAATAAATGAGGTGGAAAATTGTTGTACAGCAATTATCGTTCACCTGCGTCATTTAAATTGAAATATTCTATCCACATGGATTATTATTGTTTTGATTGCTTTCAAGTAGACGTAAGAGGACATTTTCGTACTATCGTTATCTGCGATAATTCACAGTAATATGTATCTTCAAACCGCTCATAATATTGTAGATATGTGTAGTGTTGAAAAATCTTGACGAGGAAAAAAAAAAAGGAAACTTACCGCAAAAATGCTGAGCTACCGGAAGACGTAAAAAATGCAGACTCTGCAAATTTTACATTTAATTACCGTAGGTCAGTCGTTCACATATGACATTATTTTTCCGAGACATTCGTTCTTTTCACCTTGAAATGTCCTTGACGACAATTGAAATTAAATTAATTCATCGTACGATGTGAAATGCTAGATGGAATTACTCATATATTTTTATATTGTAATTAAAAAATGTGGATCATATATCAATTTTTTTTTTAAAATGGTCATAGAAATAATCGTCTTATATATTTCACAATTTTATCGTCATCAATGACATTGTTTGATGTAGGATTGTGTCGGATTGAAGATGACACATCTCTGGAGTCACGTACGTGTATTAATATTCTCAGTATACAATTAATAGTCTTATCATTAATGTCAGTTATATCTTTGCCATTAAAAAAGTTTGAATAACAGACAAACTTACATATCCAATCACGAAAATAGAGATGTATTTTGATTGCACGATCTATAATATTTTTTTAACATTAAAATCATTCATTTATTTTCATAAATAAAATAATATTTTCTATTGCATTTTCTGAAGGAGAAGAGTTTTCTGAAGGAGACAAGTTCACAATGCCAATAGGTAATGATGAATTGTGTTACCATAAATTTAATTGTTAAATTGTATGATTCCTTTTTAACTATTAAATATTTAACCAAAACGTGGCATTCCCTCAGCCAGTCTCATTTCTCGGTGCTATAACACAATGATTCGGAATTATTCTCATCAGTACGCTACTACTTGTCATTTTTCCAGCAAAATTCAGTAGTTAATAATAAAAATTGGTAGAATTTTCGCTAAAATATTTCCAATCAAAGTTGCAGAATTATTGTATGATAATTGTCCGATATTTCAATCACTAGAACCCAAAAACAATTTCAAAACCATAAATCTTTAATCAGTTTTATTTGTCTACATGGTCATTCTCATTGTTATTTATGTTTCATTTTAATCGAGCTGACATTGTGCAGTTAACGGATGACAGTGTGTTCTATATGGAGAATTTTTGTGGCGATAGTGTGACTACAATTCCATGAAATAACATCCAGCATGAAGAAAAAATAATATACGACGTATCATAATACATGTATTAAGAGCACCTGTTTACACTAAGAATCTTGGTGATATTCTTACGGGTTCTGTTTGCGTAGATAAACGAGAAAGTGTGTGTGTATGCATATGTGGCGAAATAAAAACTGGGTCACGTCTACATTCTTCAATGTAAATTATTTTTGAAAATTTGGATGATACGAATAATCTACGTGGCTACACGTGCGGAACTTTTTATTCTATTTCCGTAAATAGTTTTACAATTGTTATCATTAATAGTCGCGCTATCAGCGGGGCTCTATTGAATTTATTGAATCACCAATAGAATTTCCTCTTGGTATCACGATTAAGAATGAAATACCATTATCAATAATCAGTGTATGTTCAAAATTCCTATTAACGAACTCATTGGATACAAACATAATATCAACAATGAAATTTAACTGCGCATATACATGTTTATTTTTTAAACTGTTGTTAGAGCGCTTAGTATTTTTTATCTACATTGACAGATCTTATACAATATGTTGTCAAATATGTCATTCTAATAATAGAAATTCATTTGTGTTTTATTATTTGAATTGTGACAATAACGCAAGTTATTTTTTTGGATAAGTTTTTATTTTTTTTTTATTAATGCTATTTCAGGCAATGGTAGCATGTTATCCTGGACATGGGTCACATTATGTTAAACACGTGGACAATCCTAATCGTGATGGTAGATGTATTACAGCCATTTATTATCTCAATATGGATTGGGACATTAAGGTAAGCGTTTGTGTGGGATAATTAGTGAATGATAAATATTTCCGAATTGAAAGAATAAAATGAATTATCACATCAGCATTGAAATAATGTGTGGATTCTACACAGAAAAATGGTGGGCTTTTGAGGATATTCCCGGAAGGTTGGAGAGATCAAGTGGCGGATATTGAACCGCTGTTTGATCGAATTCTTTTCTTTTGGTCGGACAGACGAAATCCACATGAAGTGCAGCCTGCATATAAAACAAGATATGCTATAACGCTTTGGTATTTTGATGCAGAAGAGAGACGTCAAGCTTGTCGAAGATATCAGAGAGAAAGTGAGTCGTAGAATTTGTTCGTTGACGTTTGATTTTTATTTGAGATGTCTTCTGATGTTTACTAAATTTGTATTTTTTCATATTTTTTTTTTTTCAGAAGAAGTTCATCAGTAGTTTTGGAGATGACAATGTAATTTTAAGCTAGGAGTTCAATCTTCCACGCACTCAGAATCAATTGTACATAATTATTAGACGTAGAGTAATCAGCACTGGTATACATAAAAATGTCAGATGCATTATTAAACTTTTGTTAATTATAACTGAACGAATATTCATCACAATTATTGAGAGATTTTGTTACGCTTGAATTTCATCACTTAAATAATCAAAAAACAAAATAAAAACAATGCAAAACAAAAAGTGCAATGAACTCTAGCGTAAATATTTATTACTTTTCGAGGGTATAATCTCCAGCGTTTTCGATTATTCTCTCGTGTATTTTTTATTTTTAATTTTCCGCACTGTATTTTTTTGTTGCTGTTTTTTTTTTTTTTTTGATTACTATCACCGTGTATTTCGATATTTTTGCTCTAGATCAGTACTATAAGTTTATATAAAGTCATGAAAATAATTTTCACGATGTTATTTGTAATTTGTATAACATTGTTATTGTATGAACTGGAATTTGAAAAAGAGGAGAGAAAAAAAAACACAAGATATTAACATTAACGAGAGTAAAATATTTGAAGCACGTTTCTAAAAGTTTTTCGTATTATTGAAAAACGAGAACAAAAATTATAGAAATTTAGATTTGTATTTATATTCATAAAATAAGTGTATGTTCACAAAAAGAAAAAAAAAGTACATAGTGCTCTGGTAGACATTGAGCGAAAAGAAAAGTTTACAGGCTGATAAAAATATTGGAATGTTAATATTAATTTTTTTTATCATTTTTTGAAATAGACTTTATAAAATGAAGTTATGTAAATAATTAATTATCTCAGGGCCACCAATCAATTATTACGATATTCCTTCCATACTTATGTATCGAGAGGCTGCGTTCTCTGCATTGTCCATAATAATAACGCCACAGCTTTATATTCAAAATACGGAATATTAACTTATTTTCAAAATTTATCGACTTTTGTTTCAATCAATCAATAGTTTAATGTTATAATTGTTTTTAGTTAAGTAATGAGATGTCTATGTCCCCAAAAGTATTGTAAAAGTGGACGAAAAAAACGAAACAGAGAAGAAAAAGTGATTTTTGTTATATTCACAAAAACAGATTAAAAATAATAAAATATTGTACAGAGGTTCATTATTGAGAGATTGTTTGTCATTATGTTACATTCAGATATCGACATCATCGGGTACTTCGCATTCTTCGATTCCATTCATTCCTGGCTTGTAAACTTTAAATGAGAAATTATTGCGCAAAAACATTCCTGGATTTATTACTTTACATCCATTATAACTGGTGGTGTAAGATTGAAATTGATCAGCTACAACAATGAGATCTGGCGTTGGAAATAATTGCAATGCATGATCGTGTCGCCAGTAAACTGGAATCACTGGTAAATTCATTGGCGCCAAATGACATTGAGATATTATAGATCTTGCATACTGAAAATATAAATGAAGTTATTGTTGATTTTATATGTAATTACAATTAAAAAACAATAATACTCACGTGATCCCATACGTGACCACGTTCGGGATACTTCAATGTATTTCTACACAATTTTGTTAATATATCCTCTCTTAGTACAACAATTTCTTTGGTGCAATATTGAATTCTGCATGGGTTAGTGGCAAATATTGTACCCGGTATGGTTTTTTTAAAATTGCTGAGGAGCGTTTTTGGTAATGGGCCTCTTGGTAAAATTTTTGGCGCACCCAAATCATGTGGCCCCGGTACAAAAATAAATTTTGAATAGCGTTGAATGTCCGGATAATTTTCAATTATTTTAATTAAATTATCAAAGCCTTCTTTCAATTTTTGAGCACTCGCAACATTTGGTGGAAATGATAAAAAATGTCCACATAAAATAAATGCTATTGGCGGAGCGTCAGAATATCCAGCGAATATAACTCGTAATTTTTCTAAAATATCGATATTATCCAACCATACATCAGATAAAATTATTATCATATCCATACTGTGCGAAAGTTCATGAGTTTTTAATTTTTCAGATAATTTTAATGAGGTCTTGTGCAATCCACCAAATGTATTATCAACACCAAATGATATTCTAGATATATCTGATGATTCAGTTGGGGGAAGACCTATTTCTTTTACTTTTAAAAATCCGTCATCATAGATTCCGTTGGCTATAACTATACTCCCTTCAGTGATGAGACCCGGTGCAAAAATGTATTATATACATTGATATGTTAAAGAATAATTACATGCACAAATGATCGTAAAATTTGTAAAAAAAATAGGTCACATGAAATGAAATAAAAAATAAAAAAGGATATTGATTTCTTTAGATCGAGTTTCACTGCACCTCCTGTATCTTCCAAATAAAATTGACCTTCGGTAAGTTGAGATAAAACTCCCATCACGTAAACTTCACCACTTTTAGAATTGCTGAGTAAATGCTCTGTCGGTGTCAATTCATAATTGTGATTTTGTGAATGGCCAAATTTTTTAGGTGCAAACATTTCTTGTCTTTGTGTGATATATTTCAATAGATTGAGTCGATCTTTAAGTACAGCTGGTTTGTGTGTTGCCTCACTCAATAAATCACACGATACTTTTTCAAGAATAAATTTTTGTTTATCGACATTGTACACGACTTTTGGTACATCATAGACATCTATAACATTAAATATTGTTTCAGTTTCCTGTAAGGAATCTTCAGGTCGTAAACATTCTTGAATTGCTTTTTTTATATGTTCAAATGTTATATGGGGATTTTGTAAATTGAGATTGGTAAGTTGATCTGTTATTTTAATCAGCCACATATCACGATCCTCAGCATCAACGTGTTTTAATTGTTTAACAACATATGTGCTCACATCTCTGTAGTAAGCAAAAGAGAAAAAAAAAACAAATTTGCATTATAATCTCTCATTGAAAATGAAATATTAAATGTATATAAAGTAAAATGAAACTGACCTTGTAATGATGAATCCATACATTGAAAATGTACTTTGAACATTTTTTATTAATTTATCATCAGCCATTATTATACTTAATTTAATGATTTTTGGCGTACAAATTTTTTACAGCTTCATAACCTATTGCGCCAAATAGATTGATGGGGGGTGTGAATGTACTTTTATGGAAGACGTGACAATTTTTACAGGTTAAATTTGAATAATAGCACAACGACATCCCAAACTAAATTATTTTTTGACGATCATTGTTCAATACAGTCAAATACAAACTTTTTAATGAAATCAAATTGAGTATGTGTTGATACAATTAATGTGTGCACATTCATATGATATCTTCTTAGTCGTTTACAATATATGTATTTTTTTTTCCCGCCTAATTTCAAATCTGTTGCGCCGTCTTTTGTGTGAAATTTCATATGAATCTTTTAGCAAAAAAAAAACCTGATTCATAAAAACAGTTGATTTTATTACTCTGACGGTGTGAAGTTGAGAGAAATATTATACTGTATTTTATATGAATTAGAAGTAAATATTAACTATAATCTTGACGAATTGTTCTTAGAAAATTCTATCTTGACTAGCATGCTTTCAACGTACATAACCTCACAGTAATTTCAATGGCTGAACACGACAAACAAATGGCAGAGGAAGAAAACAAGCCGATTTTCCGCAATTTGACAGCGGATGATATCGATCAAGAGACAACAATTGTCGAAAGTTTGTGTGTCAATTGCGGTAATAATGTATGAAACATTTTATTGCATTTCAAACGATAAATTATGATATTCACGTATTGACAATGTGTTGCATGTTGCTTTTGCGTAACAGGGAACAACCAAGATATTATTGACTAAAATTCCACATTATAAGGATGTTATATTGATGTCCTTCGACTGTGAGCAATGCGGCTTCCAGAATAATGAAATACAAAATGGTGGAAAAATAAATGAAAAAGGTACAAAAATTACATTAGAAATTTCCAATGAAAAAGATTTAAATCGGCAGGTCATAAAGTCTGATTATACAAGTGTACATTTTCCTAAATTGGATTTTGAAATACCTGCGCAATCACAAAAAGGAGGTGAGTTCATTCACTTTAAATTTATGTAGATATATAAAATTCATCAATTCAAAATCAATTGTAAATCGCATTTTATTCATTTATCTCAGAGATAACAACAATTGAGGGAATTATTGATAGAAGTATCAGTGGACTGGAGCAGGATCAACCAAGACGAAGAGAACAAAATCCGGAAACAGCAATTGAAATTGATTTATTCATTGCAAAATTACGTGCTCTTAAATTTGTTGATGAGCCATTTTCAATAATATTTGAAGATATTTCAGGAGAGTGTCATGTAGAGAACCCCAATGCGCCCCAAAAAGATCATTGTTGTACAACGAAATATTTTACACGATCGGAGAAACAAAATAATATGCTTGGAATATTCTCACAAAATAATGATGGACTTTTGAAACCAATTGAGGAAGGAACATTTACTTTGGAGGAGTTGGAAGGTGAAGTGCTTACATTTCCGACCAATTGTCCAGAATGCAATTGTCCTTGCACAACCAATATGAAGATGACCAGTATCCTTTTGCGATCGAAACTCGTTATCTTGAATTAATACTTATCTATTATTATTATTATCATCAATTTTAGTCCTTTAAAGTATTTATTTTTCGATTTAAATGATATCGATGCATTACCACATTAAATTTGTCATTAGGAATTTCGAAATTTTGACTTTAGATTTGAAATCAGTCATTTGGTTGTTATAGTGCTCCAATGAAGTTAAATACAACTGTTTGAAAGTTATATCGTGCCAGTGACAAACAATAATTCATTTTTATTTATACAAAAATGATATTTGTTTCGCTTCTATACTTTTCACAGTTTGAAATTTTATTCGATAATTCCAATACAAGACTAAAATATGGCAATTTAATACGGGCAGGACGTGAAAAAAACTCGGATTTTTATTGCCAATGGCTCAACGCCAAACTAACCAATCTCGATTAACAATACTAGTTTGCAGGGTTTTTGTCTTTAAAGTGAAAAGTGTTTTGTTCTGAGCGATTGAGGTGCGCTGAGTTTGAAAAAGAATCCAACACGTCATATTTCAAAAAAATTAAGAGATGAGAGATAGTCAGACATACGAAAAAACAAGTATTTTAAATAATCTTTTTTTCCCAAAAATGTTATTCATTTTATAAAACCAAAAATATTAAATTATTATATCATGCTTTATAATGATCACCCCAATGCACCGTTTATGGAGCAGGCTCCATCAAATATGGTGATAACTTCCTATATAATTTATATTTCTTTTTGAAAATTCTGTCAAATCAAGGTAAAACATGATATAACAATTTAATATTGTTGGTTGTATAAAATAATTTAAATTACTGAAAAAAAAATGATTTAAATTACTGATTTTTTCATACCTCTGACTGCCCTTAACCCCTTAATTATTTTTCATTTATTAGGATTATTTATTAGGACAATATTCCTGATAGTTGTACTCAAAATTTCCAAGACCTGGAGAAAACACTGGTGAAAAATTGAAAATAAAATGTATCGATAATTTTAATCTATAACGTGACTAAAATAAAAAACATATGTTTGCGTTTCATTCTTGCATCTAAAAAAAAAATAGGAAATTCACTGAAAGGACATAAATTTTTTTTTATTTTGTACACTAGTATAATCGTATAGAATGAAGAGGAAAATTCTTGCTAATTAATTTTGACAATACAACAACCTTAACTTATTATTCTAGAAATACCACATTTCAAAGAGGTCGTAATAATGGCAACAAATTGTGACTCGTGTGGTCACAGGACAAATGAAGTAAAAAGTGGCAGTGGAATTGAGCCGCAAGGAATTAAAATTGAAGTATTAGTAAAGGGAAAAGATGATTTTAGTCGTGATGTTTTAAAATCCGATACATGCGCAATGGAAATACGTGAACTGGATTTGGAAGTGGGTTCATCGGCATTGGGTGGACGTTTTACAACAATAGAAGGCATTTTGTCTGCTACTAAGGAACAATTGACGTCATGTACAGCAATAAGCGGTGATAGTAGTGATGGCCCAACGTCTGAGAGAATGCAAAATTTTATTGAGAAATTGGATGAAATTTTGGCGGGTGAACGTGAAGTGACAATTGTACTTGATGATCCAGCGGGAAATAGTTATGTTCAAAGTTTATCAGACACAGGCTGCGATGAACGCTTGACAATTGTCAAATATGAGAGAAATTTTGAGCAAAATGATGAGCTCGGATTGAATGACATGAAAGTTGAAAATTATCAAACGACATAAATAAATATATATATTATTACAAATTGAAAAATTGTCCTTCAATGTTAAAACAATTATTTAATTTTTGTATATATAGAATCGGATGAATTATACAATGGGAATGGCATCCAATTTTTTTAAACGTGGAAGCCTCCGAATAACTTGATTTCGCCACGTTTCATTGTCCAAATTCTCGCAAATCGGATTGTTGATAAATAAAAGTTCTTCGAGATTTGGAATTTCTTGTAATCGATTGAATTCCGACCAATCTTTCACCAAATTATTTCCCATGTAAAGAATTTTCAATGCTTTTAAAGCTCTTACGCCTTTAATCTTTTCAATCATATTATATGAAATCCACAATTGCTCCAAGTGTCCACCAATTGCCTCTAATCCACTGAATGTCTTGATATAATTGCGACCGAGTGATAAAATCTTAAGATTTACCAATGAGTCAAGACCAGATATCTTTTCAATCATATTTGTGGAAAGAGACAACTTTCTATTAAAGTAATTTCAATTAATAATGAAACTGGGGCGGAAATAGACTGCAAAATTTTTATTACAATAATGGAATGTGTATTATGAACCTACTCAACTTTATTGAGAATCGATAAACTGTTATCCATCTTGTCAATGGGCGGCCACTGAAACGATAATATAATTTCTTTTTGTGTACTCGGTGATTTTCCATTATCTGCTTCCCATTTTTTAATTGCTTCTTTGCATGATGTCGCTTTAGCCTATGTATAAAAAGTTTTTTTCATTTCAATTTTATCATCATTTTGCAAAAAAGTGCAAAAACGACATTATCATGACAGAAATGGAATCTTTACCATTGATACAATTCATTGAATCAGAATGTATTGATATTGATAAGAGTAAGAACTTCAATCGAAATTCGACTTGGAATCGAAACCATAAACCAAAATAACTAAACGATCTTTTCAATGAGTGGTGATTGTATTCTTGGGTTAACTGACACGTCAAGAATGTTTATAGTTTCGTTTCCATGAACACTACAGCATGAGTGTGTTGCCATACCACTCGCACTAATGAGCAATCACATTAATTATAGAAAAGTTTTTGTATTCAATAGTAATATCATTTTTTCAAAATGGTGTCCGTCAACATCGCATAAAGTGACAAATAAAAGTAAATTTATGTCACATAAAATTGCGAAATTTGCAATTGGAATTGAAAATATGTTAATGTATAAATTTTCGTAAATAAAATAGAAAAAATAAAGTAGAGACTCGTCTTATTCAATCGTCGATGAGGTGAAAAATGAAAATGATAATCGTTGTTTAAGAATTCCCGCTACAGGACTGCCGACATCTATTGCCGAAGTGCGCTGAATTCAAAATAGTTTTCATATACATATATATATATATATGTGTGTGCATACATTGTAAGTTCATAAATTCACCGTTAGTATCTCGACTGTCGCCAGAGAAAAAGGTGGTGGATTGCCAATGGCCGCCGCGTAACGAACGCCGTGTGGTGGTGTCGGCTATTCAGCCTATTGAAGTCGGTTTTAAGTTTCATAAAAAAAAAAAACGCGTGTCCGTCCGTTAATAAATACAATTATAATAGCCACCGGTGAGCGCAAAATAAAATGCCACATAAACAAATAAAAGACAAGGTGCGTCTATTATAATAATTGAAACAGTGTTTTAAGTTCTAGCGCGGTGGTTTTACGTGTTTTAAGATCGGTGTTTTTTTTATGCTCTCTTCCGTGTGGCTTAAACACAGGCACCACAGACCAGCGAGATTCTTAAAACCGAGTAAAGAGGGGACATACACAACCCTGACGGTCACGACGATTATACACATCTCGTAAAACGTATCTCTATTTTACCACCCGCTCTATTTTTTTCTTCTTTTTGTTGTTTTTTACTCCTGAGGGTGATTACAAATTTTCAATCTTTCGCAGCATCATCTCTGATAATTTGTACAAGGAGAAATAGATATATTCTGTGAATTAAATCTTCTACAAGATCATTTTCACGTATCATAAAAATAATGGTATTGTTTCTTCCTATTTATATATCCATCCCATTTTCACCTTAAATATGTATCTATTAATATTTAATTTCAGTATACAGTTATATGCGTTTATATATAGATACACGTACTTGTATTTGAATAAATTAATATTTATTGTGTAGTTAGTTGGTGTATTGGTGCACGATGATTTATATATTTTATATTTTAGGAGGCTGGAAAGAATAAAGACAAGGGAAAGAATGGACAAGGCAAAGAACCAGAGTCCACTGACGAGGTGAGGTTAAGTGTATAAAGATATATTGCATTTTGGAACACTGTATTATGTTAATATATTCGCTGTACACATTTACACTATTATTGGTTGTGAACAGTGATATTCATTTATAGATTTATCAATACATTCTTTTATCATTTTACAATAATACACCAATTGGGGATTGAAGTAAACCATGATGAGTATGTGATTGTCAAATGTCAATCACACAGAATAAATGTACATCAAGTGTTTACAAGTACAGATTTATGTAATTAGTAGAATTCTTTTCTTGTTTATTTTTTATTTTTTTCATTTCTTCATTTTTTTATTGGGTCATGTTTGAGGTTATAAAATTTCGATTGTTTTGACATGTCGCATGATTGTGACATGAGTTATTCTAAATTTCATACATTTCAGATGGATTATAAACAAAAGAAACAAAGAAAATATAGAAAATGATTAACTATGAGTAAAATATGTGGAGTGAATTGCACAGAGTTGAATTAATATATAAATAAGTGATCTCACAAGTACAATTTAATATTAAATTTATTCTCAATATTGAAATAATTCAAATGAAATCAGTTGCTATATCAATTGAAACGTATTAATAAGTAATTTAAAACTTATATTTATTATTATGGTTATTAGGCTCAATGTTAATGACAGAATTAAATCATCGGACAATGCAAGATTGCATTGTTGACGGTGACGATGATGATGGTAGTGGTGGTGATGACGATGATGCAGTTGTTTATAAATTATTTGGCACTCATTTGAATTAATTGTCACGCGACAAGGTGTGGGGATCATTGGTCGCAAAATCTCATCAACATCAAATACCAATCAACTAGTAAATAATTTTTACAATCCACTGCACTAATTAATGATTGGCTGCATTGTAATTCCGTGACCTTTCATAATTATTTATCTCGCAATGTTGCGTAATACTGCGATTGCTCATCAGCCACAGGAGTTTATAATAATTACGAGTATGAGCATACGGTGCTGCTTGAAGTAATGCTGATAGTAAACATGGAAACAGATGAGGAGTAAGGGGGTAAATAAAAATTATGAAACCTGATGATATAGGACGGAAAAAAAGAAAATTATACATACACATACACTGTGACATTACCCGCCGAGTTTATTTCAAATGAGCTTTGATAATTCGAAAAAAGATATCACTACATGCTGCTCTATGTTGATCACGTGATTTTCACCACGATTGATGTTTAAAGTGTTTAAATGTGTGAGTGTGTGGCTGTTGACACACCCGAACCAATTGAAGGATAGTTCAAAAGAAAATGAAGACAAAATATAAATGAAATATGATGAATAGATTGACGTTATCGTGTGGACCCGTTGTGGTTTCATTTTTTTTTTATGCCAGATACTATATATACATATATATAAATAGAGGAAGATCGAGAGTGGAGTAGCCATCTGTCACTTGTAATTATCATCATTACCCTTGACGTTCTATTATCATTATTATTATTGTTGTTGCTGTCAAGGCTGCACAATATCTATAAAACGATTGTCACAGTAATATGTTGAATGGCAAATAAAACACGGCTTATTGTTGATGAATATTGTGAAAGATATTTCACGTGAATTATGTGATGGATCAAAGTATATGAGGACAAAGAAAATTGATGAAATGAAATATAAAAAGATGGATAAAAATTAGAAATTATCGTCACAATTTATGGCAGCTGACATTGGCTATAAGCGTAACGCACTTTCGTTGGACTTTCATACCCTCCATGCTGAAAAGATTCGAGAATTCTATTTCAAGTTTTGTATGTGTATATAGAAATAAACCCAATAATACATTCAAACATTCCATTGCAAACCCACGCGATCAATTTTCTTTTATATTTATCGTTTATTTTTTTCACCGTCCGTTTACTCAGTGTTTGTGTTTTATTTTTTTTATTTTCTTTTCTTTTTTTTTTTTTT
>CAJUYH010000785.1:57742-73184 GCA_910591685.1 Galerucella tenella
TTTTTTTTTTTTTTATGCATCTACAAGTTGGTTGGAAATCAATTTTCATTAGTTCCGTAAACAATCAATATTAATCATCATCTTCTTCTTCCACTTCTTCTTCTGTCAATAGATAGCGGTTTTTTCCACCAACATTCCAATCAGTTTCACAACAAAATTACGTGGAAGGTCATGGACATATTAAACTTGGGATGAAGTCTAAATGCGTATATGAATACGGTTGCATATGAGATATTCCATAGCAGCTCAGCCAATTATTCACCAGAAAAAATCCAATTGCTATTTCATTCAAGTGTTATTTCTTATTCTTCGTTACTCATCAGAATTAAAATTTTTTTTCTATTCGGCCAAGTATAAAATTCGGTAATACAATTCTTTTTTTTTTTGTGCTTTTCTTTTTTTATTTTTGAATTGCACAATAGTACTTTAATGTGAAATGGAAATCGAACCAAATCAATGGTTATCGCTACAATTATATCAAGTACAATTTTCATTGTATTACTTTTATATAATTGAAAATTCAAATGGTTGGTGGTTGAATTGATATGAAATATTACACAAACTGTAAATATATATATATATACATATATAAAAAGAGATGCCAACGACGTTTATAGCATTTTGACTTGGTTAGGTGCATATAAGGAAAAAACGAAAATAAAAAAAAATGAAAAAACACCGGTTTAAATAGGAGTGAAATATCCATGATTAATCAATCATCGGCATCATCTTCTCTCCCTCTCTTGATTTACAACGCGCAGTATATCGTATCTCAGGGACATTGTTCAGTAAATGGAGTGACCGAGTGCTTCGAGAAATTGTTCACGTGAGCCAATAACAAACGCGCAGTTGCTCGACCACTGGTTTAGGGCGATAGTAACTGACGTCCATCGATTCATGATAATTATCGCACAGAGATTTAACATTCAATCGCTATATACAGTTGCGCATCTTCAGTGACACACATCAGTCAATTTTTACTTTGTCATCGTATAATAAACGCAATTATAATGTGATTATAAGAGAGACAGAAGATGAAAGATAAAAACGAAATAGAAAACAAAAAAATGATAATGACAAAAAATTTCTGGCAGATGATTAAATGAATAGTACTGTCATCAACATTTGTTTCACACTTTTGTCCGGGTGTTGTATTTATAAATATAAATATGTGTAAGTCGCCGCCTGACCAT
This sequence comes from Galerucella tenella, assembly GCA_910591685.1. Taxonomy (NCBI): domain Eukaryota; kingdom Metazoa; phylum Arthropoda; class Insecta; order Coleoptera; family Chrysomelidae; genus Galerucella; species Galerucella tenella. The sequence continues at coordinate 58,936 of CAJUYH010000785.1, forward strand.
CATCGTTGTGTGTGTGCGTGTTCGTGTGTATGCTGATGTTTCAGACGCCGGCATCGTGGCGGCAGTTGAATCGTAATTACGGCTACAATGACAACAGCATCGGCATGCCAGTGGCCGATCGTTCGCCAAAACGTGTCGCAAGTTATTCGATTCTCGGTCACGAGCGTGATAGTCATTTTTATAATCGCCAGTGCCACTCAACGACCTCGTAGTGATACAACGACGACAACGAAAAGGAGAAAGAGAACGAGAACAAAGTCGGTGTGGCAGGTATTGAGTGTGAAACAGTTGTGTGTGGGGGACAACGATCCCACCTCAGTTGTCATTCATTATATCGATCGTTGAGTTTTGTTTTCATCTGTGCAGTGACTACCGATAAGTGGTGGCGAGTGCGTTGATACGATCTATATACACATATATATATATATTTTACTGTTTGAGTTTGTTGCGCATGGAATTACGAAGACGTACGGGATCGCCCGCCAATTTTCAATATTCAACAATGCGCGCCAGACTTAAATTTCCCGACGTAATTTTCAACTTTGTTTATGCCAATGAGTGATATTTGTATATTTTTGTTTATATCGGACGGAAGATTGGCTTGTGAATGCAAAATAAAATGCAAACTTTCAGTAATTTAGGCTTTGGAAATGTATTCAGAAAGAAGGCACGTGATATATTGAATATTATAAAAATTTTTTATCCTTATTAATTTTAATTTCGTAGTTTCATTTATTATTTTTTTTTATTTATCAATTTTTTTTTACTCATCATTTTTCATATATGATAGTCGTCTCGCTTGTATTATCGATTTCAGCCAGAGCAGCCATCGATCGATGATGTGGCGTCACGTTGGATAAGATAATAGGTTGGACAAGTGTGTATATAATGGTAACATCTTTTCATGATAATGTATAACGTAATTTTTCTGCATTTTGAATCGGTTCACTGAAGTTTTCCATCAATATGTAGGTCACATGATTTTCTCCAACGCATTGAAACACCTGATGATGTTTGCAGTTAAACGTGGGAAATCATATTTATATACCTTTCTACTTTCCACAGCGGCATCAAAGTCCTATTTAATAAATTTATTCAATTGACCAATAAAATTATATTTGTATAACGCAAAAGATAGTGGCGGTACCATGGTGATAAAGATAGCATTTAAAAAAAGAATAAAAAATAAAAACCCGTTACAATTTCATTCCAATTAATGTATTTCATCATGATATCTTCTTATTATTATTATTACTTTTTTTTTCTCATTTATTATTAACAGAATAATAAGGTATCGGGTGGACCGCCAAGTGGAAGTACACCGCCGCCACCGACGTTAATCAACAAGATGAAATATCAATCAGGTGGACCCGTCATTAAAAAAGATAAACGTCAAAATAGTTCGAGATTCAACATATCCAAGAATCGTGAATTACAAAAATTGCCTTTTATTGCCGGTAAGTTTTAATCGTTATATAATTCCAATGACTCTATAGATAAAACTCTTTTAACCACTCGTGATATAAAATGGTTTATCAGTTTAATACATATGTATGTACATATATATATATATAAATTTGATGAGTGTAAATAGGGTTTGAACATAAAGTCATTGAATTTTTATGATGAAACACAGATTAATATTCATTTAATAAAATCTGTTAAAAACACGGTATGAGATGAAAGCTTGTTATTATTAGTCTTTTCACTTCTAAAAGATATTCAATATTCTGATCAAAATTGTAAATTTTCATATTAAAATTCATATTCCTTCATTTAATGCTGAATCAAGTGATTGAACAAACCGAAATGTATTCACCCTGGCCTTTCCCAATACGTTTGGTTTATACTATATTGAACCTTTAGACTATTTACCCGTGTGACTCGTTTCGTTAGAGAGTATATAAGCTACGTCAGAGCATATCGATTGTTTTGTAAGGTCGCGCAGACGCCGGTGGATCCATTCGTGTTTCTGTAATCCCTGGGTTCTCGACACTGGAAGTAAACAGTTATCCCCTATCTGCGTTGCCGCCCCGACGACGTAAATTTAAATTGCAATAATTTGAGTACTTCAATCAATTCTCATTCGCAATTAAATACAAAACTATTTTATATATTCCACATTAGATGTGACATGAAATTTTTCACAATCATTTATATTTTTTCTATGCAATACAGTTTAATATGAAATTGTATTCGGCATTGAAATATTTTCTCAAGTGCTATTAATATCTTTGAAGGCAACAATAAAACGCTATTTTATAATAAAAAATTTGATAAAAGTAGTGCAATAAATAATTCGGGTGGTAAAACAATTGTCACAACACATTTTTTACAATTAATATATACTTTTTTTTTTGGTGCGCCGGTTGGTTGTAATTACCAACATTGAATGACCCGGTACCCCGTGTTGGGGGCATTGCCCGAATTTGACCTCTAAACAGAACACAGTAAAGCACAATGGTTCACGTTGGTGGTATTAGTCCGTCTATGGGCAGTGGTTTACCCAAAAGCCCAAGTTTTCATCAGGGTCTTGCATTCGCTGCGGTATTACCACAAGATTCTAATAAACAATATCAGCCGGTTTCCGCCCTACACTATCAACCACTTCAGCCATTGCTCATTGGTAAATGCAATGTAGCCATTCATATTCATTCATGTTCATTCTGATATTGATGAAAAATAGTTTTTACCCAATTACTCAAAAATCCAATTATTCAATAATATTATCAAAATAAAATGTACATATATAAATATATATATATATATATATTGGTATGTTTTTTTTTTACAGAGGCTCAACATCCCAATGAAAAAGAAGAGTTATTTATCCAAAAGCTTCGGCAATGTTGCGTATTGTTTGATTTTGAATCCGATCCACTTTCCGATTTGAAATGGAAAGAAGTAAAGCGGGGTGCTTTACTCGAAATGGTGGAGTATGTTACAAAGAACAAAGGTATCATCACTGAGAATATATATCCGGAGGCAGTGAACATGGTGAGTATTCATATTTATTTGTTAGACGTCAGATTTTAATTTGAATGATAACATTTTCAATCTCATTTACTAATTATCTCATATAAAATTATCTATATATGTATATTTATTTGTGTATGTAATATGTGTAGTTTGCTGTGAATCTCTTTCGTACTCTCCCACCATCGTCAAATCCGAATGGTGCCGAGTTTGATCCGGAAGAGGACGAGCCAACACTCGAGGCTGCTTGGCCACACCTGCAACTGGTGTATGAATTTTTTTTGCGACTCCTCGAGTCACAAGATTTTCAACCGACAATTGCAAAACGTTATATAGATCACAAATTTGTTCTTCAATTATTGGAGCTATTTGACTCGGAGGATCCGCGAGAGCGTGACTTTCTTAAAACAACACTCCACAGAATTTATGGAAAATTTTTGGGACTCAGGGCATATATCAGAAAGCAGATAAACAATGTTTTCTATCGATTTATTTATGAGACAGAGCATCACAATGGAATTGCCGAATTGTTGGAGATACTTGGAAGGTGATTCAATCAAATGATTTTATTAACTTGATATTATGACAACCATTAAGTTGACGATAACAAGCTCAATCAATTACATTTTTCTTTTTTCATGTTCTATCTTTTTTTTTTACATTGCAGTATTATAAATGGTTTTGCATTGCCATTGAAGGAAGAACACAAGATATTTTTATTGAAAGTTCTTTTACCATTGCATAAAGCCAAATCGTTATCCGTCTATCATCCACAACTTGCATATTGTGTTGTACAATTTTTGGAAAAAGATCCAAATTTAACTGAGCCAGTTATTAAAAATCTCCTGAAATTTTGGCCAAAAACTCATTCACCGAAGGAGGTGATGTTTCTTAATGAACTTGAAGAAATATTGGATGTTATTGAGCCAGCTGAATTTCAAAAAGTCATGGATCCACTCTTCAGACAATTGGCTAAATGCGTTTCGTCACCCCATTTTCAAGTATACATTTTTTTTTTCTTTTAAAAATAAACATTTTATTTATAAAAACAATTATTATAATCATTTCATTATGGTTCATAGGTTGCCGAGAGAACACTCTATTATTGGAATAATGAATACATAATGTCACTTATATCTGACAATTATTCGTTCATTTTACCAATAATGTATCCAGCATTGTACAAAAATTCGCGCAATCACTGGAACAAAACAATACACGGTTTAATATACAATGCATTAAAACGTTTGATGGAAATGAATCAGAAGGTATTTGATGAATGTACTCAACAATATATTCAGGTATTTTATTCATTCTTTTTGTACATTTGTTTTACATATTCTACTCATATGTTTGGTTATTTCACCTCCTTTCTGTATTTTCAGGACCGACAAAATGAAAAACGTATGTTGAAGGATCGCGACGAGGCATGGAATCGAGTGGAATCTCTGGCAATGCGGCATCCAAATTATATAGCGTTATCACAGGGCAGTCCAAATAATACGAACAATCAGTCGCAGCATTTGGACAGTCCGCCATTGGACGAAGATGGTGAAAATGACGTGACACCACTGACGTTGGAAAAAATTGAGGCTAAGGCTAACGAGGTATAATTTTTTATTCTTTCTTTCCTTCTTATATAATAATAAATAAGCGGATTATGAATGGTGATATGAATGATGAAATATCATTGAAATATATGGCATATATATAATCATATTGTTTGTGGTATTGATAAATAATATTGGGTATTTATTATGCAGGCAAAGAAGATGACGAATACGAATAAAGGGAAGCCATTGTTACGGAGAAAGAGTGAATTGCCACAAGACTCTTATACTATGCGAGCGCTTTCAGATCATAAACGCGCTGATGAATACCTCGTTACGCCGCCAGATCCCAATAACTGCTAGTCTCTGCCAAATTTCCTTCCGATGTATCCATTGTTTTGCTGCAGATACGCCAACGTTTTTCCTTGATGGCAGAATAACAAAAGAGGAAAGTGTGATATTGATAAATGTCACAAAATAACAAAACAGAAACAAACATTAATGACTATAAACGCGGATGCCGGATGTCTGCTTTTCTTCTGTTATTGAGTGTAACTTGGGAGAAAAAAATGGCGGGCGTGGGAGAAAGGGTGAGAGTGAGAGTGTAAGGGAGAGGAAACGAAGAACAACAGAAAAAATGTAAACTTACAATTTTGCTAATGATGGAGGGAGAATTGAAATGCAGACAGCGATAATAGAACGTCCGTTGGAATTATTAACACATGAAAGACACACTTGCATATATAAATATATGTATATATATGCAGTTTGCTTTTCAACATTTTTTCTGTCGACCAATTATGTCTGGTGACTTGGTGACGTGTGAAGAAGAGAAAATATTGAGATAAAATAAAAAATCTTGATGAAGAAGAGGAAGAAGACGAAATAATAATAATAATAATAATAATAATAATAATAATAATAGTAATAAATGGGATCCCTTCCCTTGTAAGACTTTTTGTACGGAGAAATGATGCTTTAGTGCGCTTTATGGTAAGCAGAAACACTTATCGTTAATATGAAATTGGAAATAAAAAAATTAAGAATTAAATGAAAGGAACAAACAAATCGCAGTAAAAATATGCATACTAAATCAACTTTCGCATTAACTGTGAACTGACTCGATAGCAATGATTGAACGGACGATTGATAGCAACATTGTCACATTTAGAATAAAAATGAAAAGGAACATGTATTTGGATTCTTCTCTCTATATCGTTTTGCAATATCGCCAAAATTTCCTCGGGGTATTAGGGAATCAAATTGACTGCCTCAAAATGAAGCACTCACCAAGATGCCAAGGCCATTCGAATAATAGTTATTATTAGATATCTAAGGAACAAATAAAAAAACAAAAAAATTAAAAAGAAAAATAATAAATAAATAAAGAAATGAATAAATAAATAATCAATGTATGATCAGGCCGAATTATTATGTTCCACTAGATGCCTTCTGTCGTACGTAATCCAGCATGTCATGAACAAAGATATTACAATATAATAAAACACAATAAATAAATAAATTGGTTGATTAATTATAATCAGCGTTTTGTAAAACTAGTACTATCTTCGCTTAACATTGAAACATCAATCAATCGGTCTTAACAATTATAGAACTCTTTTTTGGTCGTAATTTGATGTGGCTAAAGTGCGAAACAATAACGCATGAAAAATACGCAAAAATATAAAAAATGAAAACGAAAAAAAATAACAAAACAAAACGAAATTAATATACAAATGGAACTCGTAAGTCTTTGCGCCCATGCTGGCAGGTTGTTATGTTATTATTAACTGATGAACCGTGTTGTAAATGAATATAGTAAGCTCTTATATTGTCTATTATACATTGAAGCCGAAATTAAAGTGAAAGATGAGAAGAAAATAAAAAAAACGATAATTGATTTATAATTTGATATAAAATGGTAAATTTTATGTAGTCATCACTTCTGCTGAACATCGATATTTAGTATTACGACTACAGTTATATAATTATCGTAAATAAATAAGAAGAAACAAACTGAATGTGTATAAAATTGAAAGCGAATTTACCGTATCAAAGGAAAAAAAAACAAAAACAAATGCTTGATGATTATTGATAGTGTATTATATAAACGTTACGGCCTGTTCGAATATTTTTGTGATGCGCATTCGGCAATATTGATATTAAAAAAATATCTTTCCATACTTTATTTTTGATTTTTTCTTCATCAATTTCGTTATTTGTCCATTTTATTGCAATGTTTTGAGGCAAATATAACCACATGGCTTGCAAACAATTTACTAATTGGTACAATTGAGTATACAAAATAAAACCAATCATCAAAATGAACAGATAGATCATTTGAGTGTATAAATTTTGTGTCAATGTCACGGTTGTGTTTATACAAACATTATTCCCATGAAAAGCAATCAATCCCATAAATGAAAAACAATGATATCGCCAGCGCTGCTCATTTTTTAATACAAGCATTATCACATATTCTAAATAAAAAAAAAACACGAATTATGTAAATGATAATGAAGAAAGAGAAAAGAAACAAAAATATATAAATATATATATTTTTTTTTTCCATCTTAAATATAATATTTCGTTGTAAAATTGGAAAATCAGCTTTGCACCTCAGCCGGTAATAAAATGAACACCCATAAATTATGTATAGTATATTGAAACGATAGAGCGAACGACCGATACATTTCAACGTGTACCATCAATCCAGCATGTATTTCATTGTACAATTTACGGCACGCAGTAAATTATGTAGTTATTTATGCTACTGTAAATATCATGTAAATAATAACGATCGCATCTGACTGTCACTGAAAATTCTATTCGAATTCATGGGGATATTAAATTTATCCTTTCGATAGAAATTTATTAGGTAATCGGTTCATTTATTATCCAATCATCCTAAATATGTTTCGATAGCAAACGTCAACACTGATTTTATGTGCGTATATGTGTTTGAATTGTAGATGAAATAAAAACGACGATTAATCAATAATATGGAAAAATATCATATGAGAATAAAGATAAAGTGGGTGTTATCGTTTTTGCTACACAGCTAAATGGTACCGTTTGTTAGATAACTGAGCGAATATTTTATCAGGTTTTTTTTTATATATATATTTATATATATTTATAATTCAAATGCGTGTGTGTAGAATCACTTGTGCGCCAGTATCACTGATTAAATTTGAATAGAGTTATTGATAATTCACCGCGAATTGTAGTATAATAAGTATTGTCATTATAATTTAATGGAAAATAACTTGAGTGTTACATCTGAAAAAAAATTATAAAAATTGATAGAAATATATTTAATTCACATAACGAGAATAGAAAGTGACAAAATAAAAATTAATATTATTATTAATTTTATTTCACAGCAGTACAAAATTAATTCTTCTATAAAATTTAATATAAAAGTAACATCACCATCATTCGGTATCAATATATTTCTATCATATACACCGCACACATGAGAGAGTGAAAATTTGAGAGAACGCGTTGAGAGGTAAATTGCTGTGGCAAAAAGTTATCGTAAAAAAAAATGCGGCGAATTGCGTATTTTTAGAGCAAGCTTTGTGGTTTATCCTTTTGCTACTTCTCAATTGTTCCCCCCCCCCCCCCCCCTATTTTCTATATATTTTTATTTGAAATTCACAATATAGATTTATTATTGTGAAACTGTTTTCATACACGAGGTATTTGTCTCTGTAATTTCCAAATAAAGAATGACGAAAAAAATAAAATTGAAGTAGGAGAAAAGAATGTTTATTTGATTATTAAATAATTTTCATTATTATTGTGAAGTGTTGTCAAAATTAAATATTCAACGTGGGGTTGATGTGAGAACAATATTTTCTACACTCAATAATACTACACTTAAACCAAAACTTCTTTACCTGCAATTGTTAATTGAAAATTTTCACTCGATGGACATTTATCTCAAAACCATTATCGACATTATCTTCATAAAATACTTATAAATATATTTCCAATAAAGTACGCCCGGCCATAACACCGCCCATCATCACAATCACCCAATTAAATTCTCCAATAATAATTACATTTGGCACACATTGAATTATTGGAAAATATTGAAGCTCATAGAACTCGATAGTATAGAAAATAACATCATTAAAGCACCAAGAAAAAATTAAAAAAAAAAAAAAAAAACAAAAGTAATCATGTTGACGTTCATTATATGAAACGTACATTTAGCCTGGTACTTCTGTCGATAAACCGATAATACGTCAGATGGGATGCTCCACGAAATTACGCCTGTGAATGGTAGACGGTTGATTTACGATGAAGCAACGAGGAGAGCACGAATTACCCCCCTGTTCAACGTCAATGAGAACGGCTGATTCGTATCTGATCCGGCGAACGAGACAGAGGGTGTGAGAGAGAGGATTCCGGTTAATTGACTCGATCGATTCAACATTAATCACCGCGAGAGATAGCGACCAAAGTCCTATATCTCTCTACTTATATACATGTGCATATGCACACACGTAATTTATATGTACGTAAATATATAAATATATATATATTTTCATCTGTAGAATCTTTCAGTGGCATTTATGTGCGCCTCTGAGTTTTCACATACGCTTTCATTTAAATTTTGTCGTTCAATATTGGTTTTCTCGTATGTATATGATGAATTGAAGCATCATCGTATGCTGAATATGAAATTCTTTATGATTAATTATAAACTGTATGTATATACATATATACATGTTCTTGAACACTGTTGTGATGTTCGTATTATAATGACAGTGTTGTGATATTGAACATGAGGAAATAACATGTAACTTTCCAACCATGCCTTGTTTTATAGTTATTATCGTTTATGCATCAATAACACTGACGTCAACAAGTTTTGAAGTATCAACTGATTACATTCAAGTTAAAGTGAGAAATTAATGTGGAATGTCTAATGAATGACATAGTCGCTTGAGATTGAAGAATGAATGCGTATTATAATTGAATGTAGAGTGTCAATGGTGGAATGAATGGGATCATAATTTGAAAATAACGATGAGATAGAGAGTGTGAGAGTGAGATAAATTTTTTTGAGAAAAAAAATTCGTCAAAGTAAGTGACGATGAATTGTGGTGTTTTTGAAGCGCACTCTGTACTTTATTCATTTGCAACTATTTTATTATTGCCTTGTTGTAGGAATATATTCGTTGAATGCTGTACATTAACTATAATGAACAGTGAAAAATATCTGACAATAATTCATTGAAATTTATCGAATTGCAAAATGAATTTTTAATTCTGTACAATATCGAATATATTTTTATTTAAAAATATTAAAAAATGAATAAATATTGCATCAATTATTTTATAAAGTAATATGTGTAATAAAAAAAAAATCGAAATAACGAATTTTCTATAATAATTATATAATTAAAAATTTATATGACAGATGGCTGACCTCATGTGGAATGCTATTTCATATGAATATATATATATATATGTAAACGTTTATTTACGAAACACACCATGGAATATCTGTGATTCCTCAAGCGTGCGAAATAGATAAATTCTTCACTTTCCTTCCCCAACTATTGCACGCTATACATACAAGCATATGCCCACACATACATATATACAGACAACAGGCAATCTAACATTTTTCTTTCATTAATAAACCATGACATCGGAATGGTGGGGGGGAATACATACGGGCAGTGGGGTAAAGGCGGTGACATGACCCCAAGCACTACTGTTAGAACTTTTTCCACGTTGCCATGAAATTGTTGAGGGAACATATTGTCTTCCAGACATTTTTGTCTTCGTCATTCTGACATTAGACGCGCAAGTGTCTCAAGAGAGGAGGGGCAAGAGTGAAAAAGACAAAATGAAAGGGAATGAAAAAAAAAAAGCTGTTATATATATATATATAGTGAAGAAGAATGAGAGCAAAAAAGAAGGTCCCGTGAGCGGACTATGACGAGATAAAGTCAAAAGAGCGTGTGCGCGCACTCGACACTGTAATTTTGCGCCTAGCAAGAGGTAAAGACGGTGCAAAGAGAACATTTCGGGTGACTGCACGTGCGATGTAGTAGTGGCAGTAGCAGTAGCAAAGTATAAGACTAAGAGAGGGTAGAATGAGTTCTTCTGTTACGAGCTACTCTCTATCCCAGCAAAAAGCAAGAAATCCCAAGATCATTTAATTCCATTCTCAGCATTGTAGCAGCTTTCCAACGTACTTCTTTGGACAGAGATTTATTAATCATTCTCTCCTCTCTTATTCCTCTCCATGGCTCGTTCTCTCGTTTCCGCGTACGTACACTCATTCATTCGTTCGCATTCACGTGTATGCGCGCACACACACATGCACATCTTTTGCTCAACGTTTTGCCTATCTCTCTCAGTGTGTAAATATATATATATATATATATATATATATATATATATGTATAATTATTCTATTATTTCCGTACGAATATACGAACGTAGGTGAAGCAGAGAAATGCGACGATGGAGGAAGATAGTATAGGTAGTTGGAATTTCCTACATCAGGTTTCATACCTATATAATCCTCATACCTGTACAATAATAATCCTCATGGTCTTAATACGATTTCCGTTTTCAAACCTGTCTCTCTTGCGCTTTCACGATCTCTTTCTCTCTGTTTCTCTTGTAGATATAAATACCAGTTGGCAAGTAATATCGCGTGTGTGTGTGTGCATGCTCCTTTTAGTGATATACTCTACGACAGTAATTCCACGTACGTGTTGCATGAACGCGAAGCTGTTTGTTGACGAGACTTGCGCGCGACAACCAAATAACTATTTATCTCTGTTTGAACATATAATATGTGTTATATGTATAGTGGGGTAACTCGGGAAAAGTTGACTTGCTAAACGAATGCAATTTCTACAACGTTGAATTTATAATTAATGAATTTGTTGAAGATTAAATATAGAGCCACTGCAAAGAGTAGACTGGTACAATGTATTGACAATGTCTATATATTTTCACATTATATCTATATAATATAAAATTTGTGTCATTAGTGACTGATTGTTGATTTGGACAATGGTGTTTCACTGCATCTATACACGATACACTTGCATGTTGGATAAAGAAAAAAAAATAAAAAAGAAACACGTGTAGTCAATCAATAAATAATATTTAATTACACTGTTTGTAGAAAAATAATTGAAATATAAACTCTATAGAATACTAAATACAAATTAATTGTATATATTTAAATAGTAGAACATTATTTTCGTGTGATTGGTGTACGATAGGGTGAGAGCAGACATTATTATATGGAGCTACTTGAAAATTCATGGTTAGACTTTCGAACAGAAGAATGGAGCAATTAATGGGCGTCATGAGTCTTCTCACAGCCCGCGCACAAGGCGTGCAAGTTACATGTTGGTCGCTTCGAAGGAGTTTCAATGGAATTCTCGTTTTCGAAAACGTGCTTGGACTCACCGATGTATATATATATATATATATACATATATATAAAGAGACGAGTCACTGCCCACGATCGATCTCCGTCCACGATATATATATATATTTATTGATCGACCTCTCCTTTTCAATCTTCTACAATACTTTGCAATCTTTATTTCTGCGCAGTCAGTCTATGCATCTTTTAACTTGATATCTTTCGTTAAACCAGAATTCGTGTTTCTAAAAATTAAATGTCACTATCAAGACTTATTAATCGTTTGGCGTATGCAGAATATACGCATATTATAAATTTATGACATAACAAATGAAGGATGTGCAAGTTAATGGATATCCGGATGTTTCAATCGAATTAAAACAATATAATTAAATATTGGCTTGTCGAGAGTAAAATTATTCATTAGGAATATGTAGGAATATTGCCATCTTTTTTTACAAATTTTATTTTTGACAGGTTAATATAATTTTCTTATGTCTCATGGAAATATTTTGCTCTGAAATCAATTATTGGTAAATTCATATATTAATATTTTGTGTTCAAACAGAATTGCACTCTTATTTGAAAAGTTATTGTATTAATAGGTACTGATCGTAGCGCAGTTTGTCAGCCAATATAATTTTACATTTCACTTTGAAAAATGCAGTTTAATTTGAGTGAGAATTGTGGATTAGTGTTTGTTGAGAACTATAGGGTTTCAAATGAAGGAGTAGCTCAATGAAAATGAGATGAACTATTTTATAGAAACACCAAATATGTATTTACACTACAAACTACAATTTCTATTGTCTATTTTATGAGGATGTTAAATCTTCTGTTGAATATAACTGTAGTCGAATTAATATCCATTCAATTGTTACTTCAAGTAATAAACTAGTTTATTGGTCAATTGGAAAAGTGAAATTGATTTTCTTATGCACATCTGTGCGTTTAGTTTTGTAAACAAATCCACAGATAGACAGCGTTAGACAACTCGAGTGTTTGGATAATCATCACAACACATTTTTCCATGATATTTGTGTGATCAATTTATAAAACGGAGCGATAAAAAACTAAAATAGACTAACAACGTTTTGGAGTGATTAAAACCCGTTAATTGACATTGCTATCAAGTGATATAATTGGTTTCAAGCCAATGAAAATAAATAAATCCGTGATTATAGCTCTATCGAATGAATTTCATCCAATGTCACTTGTAGCAATTAATGTCTGGTTACACATTCAATGCAATATTTTGGAGGATTTATATTCCACGGTTTATTATTTCATATATAAAAAAATAATTATCAGAAAATTCAATTCATAAGAAAATCACAAAAATAACGTCACTGTCTTCATCATATGATTAATTGTTCTAGACTATCTCAAATTCCATTGGAAAATCTGAACAAATCACGATTAATTCCAAAGTGAATGAACAGAAAAAAATAAGTGCAATAAGTTTTTTGAAAGGAAACAGAGAGATACGTTGAAGTGAAGTAGTCAGTTGGTAGATATGGTGATGAAGATTCGTGGAGTTATCCCGGGCGTATCTCATTTGCCACGAGAATATAACTAAAGCTCGTCGAGTGAGAAAGCGTCAGATTATGCCAGTAAGTCGAAGTGATGGCTGGAGAACGACGGGGAGTTTGATGATATACTTTGGCGATGTTTATTAACTCATTTGCTCGCGGTGAAGGTGTGCATGCTCGCAAAGAATACACTCATAGATCCATACATATATAAAGAAATATAATAATAGAACAGTGATGAAGTTGGAGCATGGAGGAGACGAAGCGTGAGTGAATGTGAGTCGAGAACGAGTGCAATCTTGAATACGCGTACGTGACACTTATTTGAAGAGTATACAGAAAGAATGAATGAGACAGTGAGAGAAGGAGAGAGTGAGGGAGAGAGAGAGAGAGACAAACAGAGAGTGTGTGTGTGTGTGTGTGCACCCACACCCGGTAGCTAACGAACTGCCGTTGGAGCCAAGTGGTGGAACCCGCGCGTGTTGGGTGGTAACCTGATGTGCCTTAAAAATGTGTCGCTCGATAAACTTTTCGTTCAAGGTACTCTACTACGAAAAAGTTGATGTCTAAATTGAGATATAGAACGAAACGTAGGTGAAGAGAGAAAGAGCTGCGTTAAATAAAAGGAAAAATAAAAAAATGAAGTAAGAAGAAAATAAAAAGTAAAGAAAAAAAAGACGAATAAATGAAAATGCGAATGGTGTGACGGAAAATAAAAAAAAAATGGCGATATGGACGTGGAGAATATATAGGTACAAATAATGGAGAGTA
>CAJUYH010000786.1:0-57633 GCA_910591685.1 Galerucella tenella
GAAAAATTGGACTTATGAGCTTCTATGGGCGTCTGTATTCTTTGGTAACAGCAAATAACAATAAGGCGCGTTTTCAAATGAGTATTATCCTAACCTCTCAAATTCACCACTTTAGCCATTGCATGACAGTTCGTTTATATCGTTTACATATATAGTGCAATTTTGCTGCCTTTGACGATCGCAGTTTTATTCCATTTCCTGGAATTGTGCGAGCATAATTGGAAAAATTATCATTATTTAAGGTTGGAGAATAGTGTAATCACAATATAACATGGTAAGTTTTGTTTACATATTAGAATTGTGCTATGAAAAATATATTTGCTAAACATGGGTCCATGAAAATTTCATTACACAATTGTTGCTTTGTCATTATGAGATATAATTCATTGTATACGATTTTAGATTTATAGATTGTATGGTATAATTCCACGTTTGAGTATTGAAAACGCAAATATACAATATTCATTTATTTATCCGTGATCTCAACCCATTTACACATTTTGATTAGGTTCCGTGGGAAACATTTTGAGGTTATGGTTCTGCATTAATAAGTGAAGGTTGCTTCATAGTATAACTTTTGATGAAAATTTTCAGTTTCGTAATCAATACGACAGTGATGTGACAGTATGGAGTCCACAAGGCCGTCTTCATCAAGTGGAATATGCAATGGAGGCTGTGAAACTTGGATCAGCAACAGTTGGCTTGAAGAACAAGACTCATGCAGTTTTAATTGCACTCAAAAGAGCTTCATCCGAGCTTTCGGCTTATCAGAAAAAAGTTATTCCTATTGATAAGCACATGGGTATTAGCATTGCTGGACTAACGGCAGATGCAAGAATGCTTAGGTATTTACTTTTCATTAAAAGTATAATGTGATACACAAAAATTTTGTTTTGCTCTAGATCCGTGTAATTTATACAATTCAATTTACAGTCGATATATGCGAACAGAATGTTTGAATTACAAATATTCTCACGATGATCCTCTACCAATAGGTCGACTTATAGCAACATTGGGAAATAAAATGCAGACATGTACTCAAAGATATGACAGACGTCCATACGGAGTGGGTTTACTTGTTGCAGGCTATGATGTAAGATCAGTTTGAATTCAGAAGCTCTATACAAAAACGCAGTTACACATTTTGAACAGAATGATAACAATACTAATAATCATACTAAGAATTTATAATACATGATTGTACAAAATAAATTATTACTAGGATCAAGGACCGCATATCTATCAAACTTGCCCATCAGCCAATTACTTTGATTGTAAGGCAATGGCTATTGGTGCAAGATCTCAGGGAGCGCGTACATATCTTGAGAAGCATCTTCATGAATTTTTGGGCAGTGATCTTGATGAACTGATCAAACACGGTTTACGTGCACTTCGGGACACACTTCCCAATGAATTAGACCTCTCGATTAAGGTAATGTAAAAAATGTCGAAACACCACGATGAAAGCAATCATAATGTTTTTTCCTCTGTAACGTAGAATGTATCAATCGGAATTGTGGGAAGGGGTCAAGAATTTGATATTTTGGATGAGGATAAAACGTCACGATATTTGACCGAGATTGAGGGTGATGAAAAACGTGGAAGACCTGCAGCAACTGAGGACACTCAACCACCACAAGATCCATCTGCCGCTGATGCTTCCGAACCACGAGTTTCTGTGGCCATGGATACAGAGTAAAATCCCTCATTACAAGTTCAGACTCTGCATTATAATCCAGAATTGTATTTGTGTTTCGCCTCTGGTGAAATAAGGAATTTCATTTTACACATTAATCTGAGCTTCATTCAAAACGTTTCAGATATAATAAATTTGTAAAAAAAAAAGCAACTCAACTATGTGGCCGATAAGGTTTGATTTATTTGCCAGTAAAATAAATTCTTTCTACAATTTGTTTTCATTGGACTAGAAAAATATTTATCAATTATTTTAAGAACTACGATGTTCTTCAACTTGTTCGTTTCTTCGTTTCTTCAAAATATTCGTTAAGAAAAATTCGCCGGCTTTGTACGAGGAACGTACAAGTGGCCCACTTGCTACATAAAGGTATCCCAATTTATTGGCAACATCTTCCCAATGCTTGAACTTTTCTGGTGTTACATACTCGATCACTTTTAAGTGTCTTTTTGTCGGTTGCATATATTGACCAAGTGTCAGTGCGTCAACTCCTACTGCTCTGAGATCCTTTATTGTTGTCTCAATATCGTCATCGGTTTCGCCGAGACCTAGCATGAGCGAGGATTTTGTGATTAATTCAGAATTCCATTTTTTCGCACTTTCTAAAACCTTCAACGACTGTCTGAAATCATTTTTAAATACAATATGAAAAATTGTTGCGTATTGGCGAAAATGAAAATAAAAATTGATTTGTCATTACTTATATTTTGCACGTCGGTCTCTAACGAAAGGCGTAAGTCGCTCAACTGTCTCTATGTTGTGAGCAAACACGTCAAGTTTAGAATTTACAATTGTCTTTATGCATTCTTCGTTGCCACTGAAGTCTGGTACAAGAGCTTCCACTAAAATATTACTCCTAAAATACAGTGAAAAAAAATGGTGGTTTAGATGCAATTGTTCGGCTTGTTTTAACAAGACTCGCGAGTTATTTGAATAATTACCTCATCTTTAGTTCTTTGATCGTTGCTGCAATATGATGCGCACCTCCATCAGGTAGATCTAACAACGAAATGTTAGTGTTACATTGGCATAAAAAAATGGTTAAGTAGTATTGCTAATTGTGTTTGCACAAACCATCTCGATCCACAGATGTTAAAACAACATAGTCAAGTCCCCAATCCGTAATGGCCGTAGCAGTATTTCGTGGTTCATCAGGATCTAGTGATGGTGGTGTTCTTGCTGTTTTAATTGAACAAAACCGGCAACCACGAGTACATGTATCACCCATCAACTACAAAAATTACATGTTGTAATGCACTTATAATTCTATGCCAGCAACGTTTTATTTACCATTATTGTGGCCGTAGCAGTTCCATGAGTTCCACCACCCCAACATTCACCTATATTTGGACATCTTGCCTCTTCACATACAGTTGACAGTTTCAATTCTCTCAATTGTGACTTGATTCTTGAATAATTTTCGCCCATTGGAATTTCAGTTTTCAACCATGGTGGTAACCTCAATCTTGTGTTTTCACCTTTATCCAATTTCAATTTTCCCTCGTACTTCGAAATAGACCCGGAAAGAAAGTCATCTAGTTCCGGGCCTTCATTCAATTTATCCGTGAATGTCTGATCATATTTTGATACTTTTGAAGTATAATTAACCTGAAATCGAGGAGAAATTGTCTAGTGGTTGACAAAAGGAAATAAATTGTCAACTTACAGCTGAATTTATGCATAAGGTCGCATTAGGCTTGAAAATCTTCATAGACTTCGGACGAAACATGCTTAGTATTGGAATAAAAAATTGTTTCATACGCAAATTATTTAATTTCGAGGATTTGCCGTTTTTTGTATTATGTATTCAACAACTGACGAGAACACCGAATATATAAGAGCATGAATCTGAGGATGGGGAAAGAATTGCGAAACATGCGATATCATTGAGCCATACGTCAAATATGAATTCAGCCCATCAGCTGATCTATTTTATAACATCATATTAAAAGTATTTGTAAGTAATACAAATATATTGCACTAGACCACACACACTCACACATAACCTATATATTCATATCATATATACACGTGAATATTCACTGTCCATATGCTATAGCATACACAGTCAGAATTATGTAACGATTCGATGTGTAGATTTTCCCGCCAATTTTAATTTATCATAAATTATATCTTAGTTATTTCGTTAATATAAAATACTAGCTTGATAATCGCCCGCTCCACTCGGCATACAATAGAATTTGAGTGCAGAAACTAAACGCAAAATATGAAGAAAATGTTTATTCTAATTCTATAATGAATATAAATGAAAAATCAGAATTTAGAATCTATTAATTCAAAGAATGATGTGGGAGCACGAACCTCATGTGGAATAAGGAGTAAATAGTAACATTCTGCATTACTCAGATGGACAGTGTACACTCTGCCCAACACATGATCTTTTTTCATTCCTGGATGATTTGGTACGACTTTTCCTCCTTTCCTTCTAACAAATTCATATTTTCCTGTAAAACATAATAAGCTGAAACTTCATAATATAGTAAATTTTTCGCAATGTTATGAACTTTACAAAAATCAAAAAACCCCATGAGTGTTGTTTTTAAAGGATTGCTCATTCTGTTAACAACATTTTCGTCTGTAAAGTAAATTCTTTGACCATTTTCCAGATGGCGAGTAAGATGAAGAACAGGAGGATACCTCTCGTGAATGTGAAAATAGAAGATACGACAAACTGCTTCAGAACTGCTTATACATTGTCCTGCCTTATATCTAGAAACCTCATTTATATTTCCAACGGTAAACGCTCCCTCATCAGTTCCCTTATTTATGTACTTGCAGATGTATTTAATGGATTTAACTGAATTACAGTATTCAACATTAATATGAGCTTTATACGTACTGGACAAAATCGGCTTATATAATACCAACCAACGATTATCAATATCACTCCCATTCAGTTTTATTGCTATTCGGATATCGTTATGTACAGACATCAGCCAGGATACAGACATCTCTGAGATTGAAGAGTCCACACGGACCATGAATCATTGTTCATTTAACAATTTTATGAAGAATCGGATCCTGATTGGGGTTAGGTAATTCTGTCTTTATAACTTTGCCAATAAAATCAGATCTTGTTTTTTCTTCCAACCAGAGAATAATGTGATACATGAGGAAGTCCACGCTTTCACCATTCATTAGTATACATATGACACTTGGTAGTGCCAAAAATACAACCTTTTGTTAGAAGATTTATCATGTATTTAACCTCCAACTGAAAGATCCTCGATATTATGTCGCGTTTATCATAAGATTTTAGACCTTGACCCAAGAGATCTTTGATTTCTGAACTTTCAGGATTACATGTGAATGTAATAGATAAATCAGGACCTCCAAAATGTCGTACGTACGTCATTGCATCTTCAGTTCGTTCATGTATGTAGCGAGGACCTCCAGTGAATGCAGATGGCAACACAACGATTTTACAAAGTTCTGAAAACTGTCCGTCTACAATTGTCATAGCGTCTTTGGGTGGATGGATATGTATCCCTCATTCCTAAGCTTTTTCTGATTGTTACGAATCCAATTAAGTCTCCCAGTCTCAATTTTCGCATCCATATCACCCAAAAATTAACTGAGACGAGTACGAAACAGTAATATTATATATTTCATCCACACACTCCATTAATCTATAGCTATAGAATTCTAATTAGAAAATTTCTTACTACAGGGAAATATAATATTTTTCAGATGGCTTCAACTGTTCTTCGAATTGTGATAATAATACGTCATTATACAGCTTTTAAAAGCTTAAAGAGTCAGCTTTAACAATATATTATAGTTATTCGAAGAAAATGGAATAGATTACATGTAATTTTAATAATTGAAGAAAAATGAAAATTTTCCCGTGCTCGTGTAATGGGAAACTAAAATGATAATAGCCGCCTCTTAGACTTGAACAACAGCCCTCATTTGTCGAGAGACTTTTTTTTTTACATCATATAGAAAGATTTGATAGGGTAAGATCAAAGACAATAAAATAAAAATTTTTTTTGGAACCACCCTACTGCACATACACCTAAGCCTTTATCAAGATTATCTAGATTATCTAAATTATCTATCTATCTATTTATCTATGTTTATATCGGACATTTTATGCGATTTGGGCAGTGAATTTTGACGGGTAATGGTTGTGGAAAAGGACTAAAGTCCCATCTAGTGCCAGGAAATAACCGTAGGACCCAAAGTACAATCGTCTCTTAAGACATTTACCTCGGGTCGATATTTTAGAGTTTTTTTTTGACTTCCCCTTCTCTTATATCTATGGCGGCAAAATACTGCTCGCTCATTGACCATTCTTACTTGAGTAATAATTCAAAAGCTGCTAGATCGTTTTGAATATAACATCGAAATTCGGATTCAGGATGGTCACAAATATTGTCATACTACTTCATGGTTATTTTATGTAATATACGGTGTATATTATAATTATAAAAGTTTCATGAAAAAAGTAATAATCAAATAACGCAATACATCCATACATTTCATTATATTCTCTCATATCAATAGTCATGTTTATTTAACGAAAGTGGTCTGATAAAATTGAAATGAAAAATTAACTCATTATTATGATATTTATTGTAAATACATCAATATTCTTATGTATATTTTTACTCGATTTGACAAAAAAGTGCAGTTCCACGTTTGATCCAATAAGCATGATGGAAATCTGTGGGTAGTAGTATTCGTATGATGAAATTAGATGACTCCCCTGCATAGTTCACCAGATCACGACCAACATTTGATTTATATAATGGACATGAATAACGATTTTGTAATGATTTGTCCTCCAAAAGCTGGGGCTTCCAACGAATGACGGGCATCATCACCGAGAGAATCTTGGGATTGCTAACTGTTAATCTTCCGAATACACTATCCCAACTGGCGCCCGTCAAACACAAACCATGAAGATATAATGCTTTTTCATCAGACGAACTTATAACAGAGGTGTTATTTATTGGTAGCACTGGAAAATCAAATAACTGTTGATCAACGGGAATGTCATAGTATCTGGCAAACATTATACGAGTGATAGATATGAAACGCTTTGGAAAAGTGAAAATACCAGGCCAAAAACTTTTAGGACGTTCGCCAATTATCCATTTATTAAAAAAATTATATTGCTCGTTAATGTTGCTAATGAATTTAGACAATGATATTTGGTGTTGGGAAATATTGGGAAAGGAATACCACAGCGATGGAATAATGTTCATTGCCAATGCGTGAACAAAATCATCTTCTGTTCGTATTAATGATATTAAAATGAAATTGAGAATTGAATTATATGTTGATATTTCATGAATTAAAAATCCATTTAGAAGATCCATTTCAGGGTATTTTCTTTTTGCCTCCTCGATATCAATTGCTATTGGCATATTATTTCGAAGTGTTTCAACATTCATGGCGCTAACATTTTCTTTTGACGATAATTTATCATTTTTCCTCCATCCATTTAGCTGAGAGATTTGGAATAAAAAATCGTTCGCCACAATTGTATTTTGATGGATCATAGAATTTTCACTAATGCCAAATAGCTCAGGTGTCGGATAGTCGGGGAGATTTTCAATATGCTTTATGTAATCATGACGCTCACATCGGTTTGGTATGTTGTAATTGGCACTGAACAAATAACTATCTTGTGTTATTACATCTGCATTGCAAAAATCTTGAATAATTGTCATTAAACATCTATTATCGATATCATCTAGCAATTTTCCACCGTAGTTGCATTCGCCAATATGATACAATAACGCGTCGAATGGAATAGCAGGAACATAATTTTGAATGAATGTTTGCAATTGACTGATTGATGTTGTTAAGTCAGTGTGACAAAAATCATATTTGATGTTCCACCCATTGATTCCAAAATAGTTTCGCTCCTTAACAATGCTATGAAAGAAGGTTAGGGCATATATTAATTTTGAAAAAATTTTGTCTTTTCCCGGACACCTCTCGAATACATCAGGTTTGTTCAACGGATTGGAGTAGTAGCACTTGAGTAAAGTTTGTTTGAAACTTGATGGTGCATCACACATTATTTTTATTCCATTTTGCAAGATGCTAATTGGAAATTGGCGAGTGGGTGCTGAGGTCAACCACAAGCGAAATCCCATTGAAGTATTGGATGTGTCTATTTTTTCGTAAATTTTCTCAAGTTCGAACATCCAAGTATTTTCGAGGTGACAGTTTTCTAAAAGCACCCATCCACCATGCTTTTGTGCTTGTGCTATTGATTCACACACATTCTCCTCACAATAATCACCAAGCGAGATAGCTATCAATTTTGATTTGTACCCCTTTAACTCGGCAAATTCTTGAACTTGTTTCAATGGCTCAATATAGCTTGGTAAAATAAAAATTAGTGGAATGAGACAACTCGATTCATGATAAGAATCACATAAATTTCGTGCCAAATCAATCACGAATAATTGACCCATAGTAATAGAAATGAAGTGTGCTATTTCAATTACCGTTCTATCTGGCCTAAATATTTTAATAATTATCAATTTTTGTAAAGGTGTAAGTGACTCTTGCCATTGATGTGGTAGAGGGTAATTTTCTGGATTTTCGGAATTATAATACCTCAACCATAATGTTTCCTCATTTCTAATACTCATTTCTAACCCACGAAATGATGATATATTCTTCGATAATAAAGTAATTTTTCCCCATGAATGTACAGACAACCAACTGGGCTTAATACTCATATCTACATCAGAATTGACTATAACATTTGAATTATCGGACATGAAAAAATCAATTTCTTCTAATGTAACCTTTCGAGTATATATCTGTATTTCCAAACAGAGTAAAAAAGAATATAGGAGTTTGTGTTTGTTGGATAAAGTAATGAGAACACTTGAGTGAAGTGATGTAGTGAATGATGACATGAGATATTCCAAGCGTTTTTGAATAATTCCACTTCTTTTGGAATTCACTATGGATTCTATAAAGAGCTGGATAAACCACCGGAGTGAAAATCTGTACATGCAGTTAAGAGTTGACAGAGGTGTTATGGTATTATATAAAACTGCACAATAATGCGTAAATTCACTGTAACTCTTTCGTAATATGTCAATTTTATTTTTGGCAATATTCACGCACTTTTCTTTCCGCATTATTTCTACCGATACATTTTTCGAAGTATCCAGTATCTTTATGGATTTATCATCTTGCAATATATTAACGGTAGACGACGAAAGAATGGTCAATATATTGTCCTCCTCCTGTTTCAGTAAACGCATATTCGACGCACTATTATCTAGCAAATTATCGAATTTTTCATGAACCTCTGGTTTCTCGTGTGATATAACAACGTCCAAAAGTTTATTCTGCAGAGCTTCTTCAGTGAGTTGAAAATTGATAACTGTTATTTTGCTGTATATATGAGAGTCGAAGCGAGAATTTTCCAATACTGTTGTCATGTAAACTCGAAATTTTTTATTGAAAGAACCTGACTCATTTCCCATTGGCTCAGTAATATCACAAGTTGTCATATGATGGTGCAACTTATTACAATTGTAATTATTACCGTGATTACCCATAATTCGTGATAAAATACAATCAATAGATAATGCAGAAAATTCGTCGTCATCAATATTTTCTACTAGAACCGGTTGATCAAGCTCAATCCCTCGGACAATATTTTGAAGATAATTTGGACGAGTAAGCTTAATAATTACCAATTGATTATGTTGTTCCATCTCTTTAATCCACATATTCGCCTGATTTTGTGGATCAATAAATAAACATAATTGCATTGAATTATTTAATATAACAGCGTTTTCACGAGTGAAATGGTCTCGCGACAATCCACATTGATGCCAGAAGCTTATTTTTATGTCAGACTCGAGGCACTCAATGAAATTATAATTGCTTGTGCATGTCATATTTAGGTGAGTTTGTATATACTCCATCCATAATGTCACACACTCATTACGATATGCTGAATGATAGGGTGCAAGGTATACAATGATGGCACATGAAAGCAGTATATCACCGGGAAGATTTTCATATGATTGTTTTAATTTATCAGCCGATTGCATCCACTTGCTCTTTTCATCGCCAAGGCTTGTAATCAAAGCCTCAGCCTTGGCAAGCTTCTGCGTACAAATTGTCACTTCCTTTTCCAGCTCAAACTTCTTAGCTAAAGTATCTTGAAGACTAGATTTAAGTGCAGTAAGTTTGTCATTGAGTGCTGCCAATGTTTTACGTTTTTCATTTAAGAATGCTAAACATTCATTGCATTCCTTTTCAGCTGCGGCCAATTTTTCCTTTTTTGGCGCTACTATTTTGGCAACTTCATCGTATGACACCATGGCACGTACCCACTTGCACAGGCCCTCAGCGGCGCTCGATGCCTTTGTAACAATATGTGGCATAAAATTTTTATCTGTCATGTATGTTTTTTTGATTATTTGCATTAATGATGGTGATATATTGTCTTTATCGTAATCCTTGAGGGTTTGAAGAAAATTCATGTCACCAAGTACACGTTTGCTAGGACCCCAAAAATCCATTGACTTTCGACCGGTTATAGGGTCGATAATACGCTCAGCGGAAACATCAAGCATAACACAAACTGCGGCCATCACAAGCTTAACTGTGTCCGGTGGATTTTTCATAGCTTTAACTAGCGTTATATCACTGGGTTTTAGAGTATTCAATGCAGCAATAGCATCCTCGAGAATGGGAATGGCCACAGCAAGATCAGCTTCGCATTCAGATTTAAGTGACGCTGCTATTCTCGCAGCTTTATTTGCTATTTCTTCATCTTTTTTCACTTGAATCGTCGCATTTTCTACACTAACATTTTCATTCTCAATTTCTCGCATTGTTTCCTCTGTTTTCCGCGCGGACAATTCAAGTTCAGGTCTCAACGCTGTCAATGTTGCCTGCATCTGAGCTACCTCTTCAGCGGCCAATTCTAATTTTTTTAATCCACCCAAATATTTATTTCTGGCGGTATTTATTGCTCGTTGTTTATGCGACATCTGCACAGTATATAGTCGCATCATGTGAATAAATGCCGATGGAGTTATGTATGACATTCTTCCGAATTTATTGTAATATTTGGCACTGATTTTTTTTGACTGGTCATAAAGGTATTTGTTTGCAATTATTATTTTTTCTTTTATAATACTTTCGACAGACATTTCCTTAATAAATTTTTTACCTAACTGTAAAAATGCATCTAACGGCCATGGTGTGAAATAATCAATGTGGGAGTACTTTAAAAGACTCGGAAATAATTGTATCTGACGTCGAAGACTGCTGGAATTCATCATATTAAAGTACAATATAAAATGCAAATTTTCTCGACATTGATTGAAGAAATATTCCATTACATCCACAATACTTATCTCAAGATTCCGATCACCATTTTGTGCAGGCAATCGTGCTATCTCTACGATTTCTTGTCTCTCATCCGGTGAAATTAAATCTGGAATTTCACCTGTTGCCATTAGACTTGTAATGTCTTCGAAATGTTTATCTTTAATATATCTAGATGGTATGAAAAATACACATTGTCTGCCAACACCACCGCAACTTTTCACCACACATTTTAAATTTTCTCGCCATTCATTTAAATCAAAATAATGACTGGATGTACATTGGAAAAAATCTTGTCGTTCGATATATGCTGCCAAGCGAGCTAAGGATTTTCTACCTAAACCACCTGTGCAAATCATCAATAAATTACCGCCAGGTATAGTCAAAATTCTGCAAACTCGAATCAAATGCTCCAATACATCTGAAAATAATAGGATATCCAATTTTTCATCATATTTATTGTGTAGCTCATTGAGATAATAAATAATTTTGTTCTTTAACTGTTGAGTTGAGCTAACTTCTTCGTATCGTCGAGTGTTTGCGTCTTTATCCGCCTCCATAAAGTTTGTGAATATAAGATTTTTGAAACTTTCCTGCGTTAATTGATTGTTCTCCTTTGGCAAATGATCAAATATTGAATCGAAACAATCTTTAAAGTGGGCGTTAATTGCACTCTTTATATTTGAAAAAAACCACTCGCTATCAACTCCATTCGTTATACGATCACCAAATACTCTCATAGATTCATGCACCCACAATCTTATCAACGTTACCTTGGTTTCGACGGATTCTTTATGAATTAGACTGCATCCATTTATGACTTTTGAAATATCCCTTATACTAAATTGGTATTGTATATTTGTCGGAATGGGTTTCAGCTCTTTAATAATTGAGGTATAAATGTCAATTGTAGCATTTACCATATTATTTACGCTGCCAATTACATCGGCGGTGAAGAGATTTTTTTTCAAATTATGAAGAAGAGTATTGGAAAATATTTTCATAATATTTTCTCGAGATGGGATACATAGTGTATACAAGTTGAAATGACTGAGAAATCTTGAACACTGGATTCTTTCTCGCGCAATCTCATTCAATGTTAATGCACATAAAAATAGAATATCGTTCACCATCAATTTTGTAGGTTTGTTTAAGTTGTACCAGTGACCGTGGTCAATATATTGTCTGATTAATTCTAATAGCGATTTTCTTTTATCAGACGCAGCATTTAAACCGGCGGAGATATCGTCAATGAAATTTATACACAATTTATTTCTCGGTGGAGCATAGTGATCACCCATAATTCTGTTCAATTTCAAAATAAATGAATTTTGAGCTTGAGTGGCGGTGGTTGTTGGTGAAAAATTGAAAAAATTTGTCATATACTCACTGTTTGATACTGATTTATTGTTCAGGAAAAATCTCATCAAAGTTGTTTTGCCAGTTGACGTATCACCACACACACTAAATGGTATTCGATATTTGATGTGATTATTGAACATAAATATATGTTTTATCGTGTCTATTGTTGGGACAAAAGTAAATCCAAATCTACATGCATGCGTAGCAGTGCACTCACTCTTTAAAATATCACCCCAATGTTTCCAAAAACCCGTACCTTTAAATATAAATGTATTATCTTGAATCATATTTTCACTTGGTAATGGCAACTCGTATTGTCTCATTTTTTCTGGTAATGGATTATCAATATTATTATTGCTCCATAATAATAAACAAAACTCATTCAGAAGTACTCGAGAATTCGTAGACAAACATGATCCAAAAGTCCAAATGATCGATTGAATTACTGCGGCTTGATACCAAATTTCAAAATGATCCTTGTCCTTTTCATCCATAGATTCTACAGCACTTTTTAAATAAATTGTGCATAATTTCAATGTCGAGGCCACCAAATATATATTTTCTACTGCTATTATAAATTGACATGTTCTAAAAACAAACTCCAAGCATGAATCTAAAGACCATTGAATCAGAACTTTTAGAAATTCATTATGTTCATCGCTGATTTTTTGTTCATATACCCATGCTGCAATATAGTGCTTGTAGCCCAATACTTTCTGCTCTAAATAAATTATGCCGCAACGCGACATAACAGCTGGCGATGCCTCTTCAATATTATCAGTTTCCAGTATCACTGACATCGAGTCTGCCATCTCAATTGTTTCACCTGTAGACAGTGACAATGTTCTATTACTATTGTTGTCCAATATTATATTCAAATTTTCCATCCACACCGATTCAACTGGTCCATCAAAGATTATCCATTTTTGTACATTTTTCTCTCCATTATTATTTTTATTATTGCGAACTAATGATGTATATATTCCGTCACACCATCTACTTGATTGTTTATCCATATATCCAAATAAAATATCGGACGCAATGGATTTGTGGTTAATTATTTCCAATTGTATATCTGCCCCAACTTTCATATTGTCATCATGAACTTGCGTCATATATGATAGACATTGGGCCAAAGTCCGTAACAATGTTGTTTTTCCGGTTAATGCATCACCGATAATCATAAAAACGTTACGCAAGTATGTCATTTCTAACACCTGAATTATTTTCAACTTGAACAGCTCGTGTGTTTGAATACCATTTGATTTTGCAACATGATCAAGTGCCAGTAAAAATGATGTGTAATTTGGTGGTGGCAAACATACTTCAGAAAAGACATCATGCAAGAATTCTCGAAAAACAATTATATCATAGTCTGATAACATTGGTAAATTCACGTCTATCAGTGATCGCAGGACAATTGTCTCTTCATTATCATTGGGAAATTTAAATTTGAGGTTAACAGCACTTTTCAATACTGTATTCAATGCTTGACATCCAAAATCATATCGTTTTTCACATGAATAATGTTCAATGCAAAGTTTATAAATAAGTTGAATTTTATTCGCAAGTAATTTTCCATTTACGAAACCAGCAGCAAAAAGCCGAGCCTCGCATATTTTTGATACATCTGGTTGACGAAATGCTACCAATCTAAAGAGTGCTCTAAAATTATCGGGAATTGCATGTTTATGAAACAAAAGGGATGATTGGTGATGATTAACGGTAGTGACAATGTAACCACCCGATTTCCAAATTAATTGCGATCCGTCAAAGGATATAAGAGTACGTTTACTTGATAGTATTTGGGAGATCAAATAAATATGGTGTGTTACAGCTGACAGTACTGTCGTTTTTACTGCATTTATATTCTTGAAGCATACCCAAGCGCCGCAAGCTATTAATCCCTTTAATATCTTTGATATTTGCTTGCAATTAAGGTTTTCACTACAATTAATTATGTGAAATGGCACTGCTAAGGCACGTGTTAGGCCTCTGATTGTCTCAGTTTTACCTGTTGCTGCGGGTCCAATCAATGTTGTAAATAAATAATGTCGTGCTGCTTCAACAATAGTATGATAACATCTGTCTGTAAGCATAGTATTGATGGTAGGTTGGGTAATAGTTGAAAATTCATAACCATAATGCTTCGAATTATGAAAAATGGCAACATTAACATTATTTTCCAACCAGTAATATCGTAATTGTGCGATCCAATTGAAATCGTTGGCATGACAAACATTCTTCCGCATCAATAAACTAATGATTTCTCGTTGATGAAATAGTAACGTTGCTAAACTCATGGAAATCACTCTTTGTTTAATTAGAGATTTCTTCTTCAATTCATTTAATGTGATATCGATCAATGAATTTTGTACATGAAGAATTAAATTCAAGTTTTCCGGGTGAAATTTTATAAAGCATTTTTGAATGCTCGACGTCCAAATTAATTGAATAGTACACTCAGCAGTGATTCCTAGTGAACAATTTTTTACAATCATTAATTGTCCATTGTCTATCGCATCAACACTAGTAATACATTTATATATGTCTTCACGTATTGCATCAATAATTGCCATCTCAGCGTGTGTTATCCATTCATTATTATCGTGACGATAAGAAATTTTTTCTCTCAATAACAATTCTTCATTATTGTCACTGATAATTGAAATAATCTGAGTTTTAGATGAATTAACTTTTATATTTTCTACTCCTCGAAAACATTTTCTAAATAGACTCTTGACTTTTCCAATTCCATTTTCCCTGAATAAAATCATGATTAACTCGTTGTCGGACAAGAAGAAAAATCGCGGGAAGAATAACCGCATATTATTCAAATACATGCAAACACTATTATTGATCATCTCAATTTTTTCCATTGCTGATCGTAATTTAATTGTATACCATGATGAATGGGAAATATCGTGATATGTTGGTTGACATAAAATACTTTCCTTTACTTCATTCACCACTTCCTCAACGTGATCATAAATTTTTGCTGCATCCGCCAGTTCTCCTACACATAAGTTATTATTAGCAAATATTGGACGTAAAAATAGACATTCATCTTGAATAGTATTGAATAAGTTTATGACATCACAAATTTGTATTAAAGATTCATTGTATTTCTTAATATCATGTGCTATTGGTTTAACAAAGTATGAACCTCTCATCTCCTCAAGTATTATCAGATGTTCGTCTAAACGTACGTGAATTTCATCAAAATATACAAATTTTAATCTATTCATTTCGTCATAATTCATGATAAAACTTATATTCTTCCATTGTTCATGCATACTTTCCAATTGCCGTTGTAATGCAAGTTCTTTGTTTGCGCTTACACTTATCATATGATATTTCTCCATATCCTTCATAAGATCTAAATCAATAAATTTACGAAGAGTTGTTCCAGCATTGGGTGTGATGTCAGACCCATAGATCATTGACATTTCATTCCAGTGGCGTTGAGCCAGAGCATTATTACATATACAATTAATTAACGATACATATTCTTTGAATTTGTTTATTTGTTCGAGTGCTTGGAAGCACAGCTTCATTGGCGCTGGCTGTTGCATTGGATCGGGATCGTCAATAATTCCCGAAAATCTAAAGAGTTTATTTGTCGTCATGTCCGATTTTATATTTGCCTTCATAGATTTGTTCAACTGCGTGAATTGGTCTAAATAAAAATTAATGAGTTGTTCAACTTTATTTGCCTCAACATATTCAAACGGTCCATCCAACCATACTGCATAATATCTTCTCCACTCCTTTATCGAATGATTTAACGAAAAAAAAGGTAAAACAATATTTTTAATATCTTGGACTTTGGGAAATAGTGTTTCTGGAAATTTGAATAATCTTTCTTCCTTATTTATTAGTTGAATTCTATTGTCAAATTTTTTGATATTCCCAACAAGTACATTCAAATAGTCAATATATTCATGAACGCTATTTGCATTATCCATATCATTCAAAATTACTAACGTTGGATATATATAATCAATATCAATATTTAATGTATTGATTTTTTTCTGTAGATCATCTTCCAACTCACTTTTCATCGCTTCACAAAGAGTATTATTGTGAATAAAAATATTCTTGATAGATGATAAACAATTGATTGTCTTGCTGTTTAATTCGATATGTTCATCAGTGAGGTTTGTAATATCCAACAATATAATTAACATTCTTACGGATTCCTTGATTTTATTCTCCAAATTATCCACAATAATTTTTGAATTTGCCACCATATTCTCAGTTAATTCAAATAAAGTTTCAGCATTATTTGGAATATTAAGTGCTCGTGATTCAAATTCATCAAATTCTCGATAAATTGATCGATTATATTTTATATGATAATCAACAAGTTTATCAACGAAAATATTAATAATATTCGAGATATTTTTTTTTAAGGCCTCTTTTGCATGATTTTGACTGAGTCTTCCCACATGATAGTACAGATAGGGCACCATTGCATTGGCTCGTTTCAGATAAATATCAAATGTTTTTATGTGTTCATAATAAATATCATAATTATAATCACGAGCGACTAAATTCTTCAAACTCCATTGTGTTTCATAAGCGCAGACACAACCAAATTCAGCTGCGATATTGCAATAATAATTATTTAATGGTTTAAACAGATTCGCAATAACTATTTTCAATTTCGTTTCAGATTCTCTAATAAACCAATGTGGTAATTTTATGCACATATATTCATCAGTAGATGCATCATCATCGCCATTTTTTGAACAATTTTTCAATGATATCAAATTATGTCCAACTTTCTCAATATCGTATATGACTTCGTGATACATACTCATTATCTCTTCTATGGGTGGCTTAATTGTCAGGAATCCATTCTCAAAGACGAGTTCAAATTGTATTTGAGGACAAAATTGATTGTCTTTCATATCATGAATCATCTGTTCAATTGTATGCATCATAAGATTTAAAATTTGTTGCACAAGCAAATTTGTGGCACAACTCATAAATTGCGGCATTACTTTTTCCGGAATTTTCTTCAATGACTTTAATTTCAATATCGCCCTTACAATTTGTTTATGATATTTATGCTTAATTCGGGTACATCCATTTTTCAAATCGTTTTTTATTATGTCACGTGTCTCAGATAATTTTATGAATCCCATTGTATGGTAATATTGAAAATCTACAATTATTCGTGGTACTAATACGGATATTGACAGTGAAATGATATGCCTCATCAAACTGTGTGACAAAAAATATTTATTTTCCAATTTATTGCGATATTTGAGAAAACGTAACATTTCATGCATATTTTTCGTCTTATAATTCTTCTTATCATATTCGCTATGTATATTATCGTCTGATATTTTATCATATTTCACCACGGTCGAGTCAATTGCTAATTGTTGCATATCCCTGATATACATATCCTTAATTTCTTCCAAAAGCTTTCGCTCACATTGAGGATAGCGGCGATACATCATAGTATTAGATATTAAATGCTTAATATTATTTTCCCACTCAACTTGAAGACCGATAATCGGTATTTCTTCTGCCCATTCACGCAATTTAATAACATAAAATGACTTTGGCAATTTTGGTTTGAACAATATGTCAGTTTTGAAATTGTTTTCATCTACACTAAATGATATATTTTTTTTAATAACATTGTTGTGAACACGTTCCTTTTTAAATTTTCTTTCATTCATTAATTTCAAACTCGGGATCGCCAATAACTGTGAACACTCGCATTTACTTTGAATGAGATTCAATTGGCAATCATCTGATTCTGCCATAGCTACCTTGGCTGTCTTTATCCTGTGTTTTATTGTTAAAATCTGATGTCACTTTGCCAATATGTATGCTTAACTTGAACATAAAAGTAATCCACTTTTTATATAGCTTCAACCAAAAACTTTACATACGTAGTTTAACTTCAAAGTACTGTTTGTTTGATCAATATATAACTCTCTATACATACAGAATGCCCACACACATGTAATATGCGTAGATATCTTGAATTTTCAAGAGTCTTTTGACATTTGGTGAGAAGTCTTGGCCAATCACATCATACTTTCCAAAATTAACAAATAATATGATAGAAATTCACTGTCATCAATAAATGGTGCAAGTAGCTATTATTTATATTATCATAACAATGTGTTATAATATTATAATGACTTGTTTTATTTATATATCACAGCATGTAATCTGTTGACTTGAATTCCAATCGATAGCAAATTTTTGGCATAGTGAGACCATGTTTGGAAAATATCCATTAAAAATATTACGGTAAATATCAAAGTATATTGTTGAATGAGCGACATTAATTATAACTATAGAATTCAATAGTTATAATTATTTATGTATGCTATGTAACATTCACAGTTTTCGATTGAATTCTATATGAAATTGTTCATATAGAATTCAATATATGAACAATATATAGAGTTTGACACATCATTAGTTCAGTTACTACAATTTTATATCATTAACTCATCATTTCATACTAATCATTTCAAACCAATTGTATTGATGGTGGTGACTCGTTCGTGAATACTAATATCAATGGGTAAGTGGTAATATAATATACTAAATCAATACGCAATCAGGTGTTTCAAATTAATTTGAGCATTTTATTTTCTAATGTTGCTGGAATGATGATTGTCGGATACGATAAACGTGGATAACTACTCCATTATGTTGACTCTAACTGCACACCAACTCCAGGTGATGTATTTAGTATTGGCTCATGTTCACTATATATGTTCACTAATAATGATAATATTAATATTTATATTATTCAATCAACATGTACTTTGGTTAATAGAATATTAAACATTCCTGTCTCGTAAAGATTCAAATTGATAATGAAAATTTCATATTTTTATTCAATATTTCGCTCTATTGCATCCAAACGTTTCGTCATGACATTTATATTCTGTTCAGCATTTTTCATGGTAATGTGAATCACATTGACAAGACTTTCAATATTTTGAAGATTCAATTATATCAGATGTAAACATAATTTTCTAGCGATATACAAGTCGTATCGAAATGAGCTATATTAATTAACGATCCTTTGAACGTTCTTATACTATTTGCAAAATTTCCGACTTTTGTTATCAAGCCATAACCTAAATATTGATTTCTTTATGAGTTTATTTGTTTATTATTTTGGAAAAATGTGAATATGCCTTATTTTCACCTTTGAAAAGGTGAGAGGTAATAAAAAACTGTCATTATTAATTTATTAGATAATGTATATGTATAAATATAACTTTTGAAATAGAAAACTTTAATTTGAATATAAAGCAATTGCAAATTGTCTTCACAGCAGAGTTGCAATATTTTTAATGTAAACATAATGTATTACTCATTAGATTATTATTGTATAATGCAAATTTGGGGGATTGAAATTTGAACATGAGGCCAATATCCCCCCTCCCAAATATAAATATATATATATATATATATATATATATATATATATATTTGTTATTTGTGCGGAAAGAGATGCAATATGGATAAACGGAAGGAGCCATGCGGAAAAATAAAAATCAATCTTTACATAGTAATATTTCAAACTGTATTATTGTTTTCTTTTGGAATTATTTGTATACGCAGTGGAGGATTATAACAAGCAGTACTGAAAATTATAATGGTGCTGGTATTTATGTGAGTTAATTTTATTACAGCAATACGAGGATTTAATACATCAGACTAATTGATCCTTATAATGACATCAAGATATATGATTTTTGTATCATGATGATATTTCAAAGAAATATTAACGATTATAATTTTTTTGCAACTTACAATTCTCATTACAAGATTATTTAGTTGTGTAATATCTATCGACATTGACATAACTCTCATCGATAATAATATACTTAAATACCCACCACCCTATAATATATTGCAATGATCCGAGGTCAAAAACAAAAAGAACTTGTTAGAACGTGTGTATAAATATTTCATAATATTATATGCAGCGGTAGAACATTTGATTTGAAATCCATGATTACTTTAGACAGGATCCCCCAATACAATACGCATTGTCATACTCGCTGCATCTTGTACCATACACCGGAAATAGTGAACGCTGATAACCTTTTCGGAGACCACATTGGAACATTTCTCGGCAAAAATTTGACTGATACTTCTACAATGGATCGAAAAAAAATATAAATTCAATATGAAGATTTTTTGTTCATTGTATTATGTACTTCAGTAAATCTACAAACCACTGGACTATCTACTTCCATGCCGTAACATTTACATTGATCTTGTATGGTCATCAGTTTTGGAGGATGCTTTGGCTTTCCCATTGCTCCATGTGGATAATTGAGGAGACAACAAGAAGATTCCGATCTGCAAATGAACATTCAAATATATAGATGACGTATATTGAATATATAAACAATAGGTTGATTTTACCGGGCGTAATTTTCAAATTGTTCTTCCGAACGAGAAGTCCACGTGAGACAATTTTCAACACGTCCAACCAGAGAATGCATTATTCCATTTGACACTTTTTTGGAAATTCCGAAGCGATTTGTCCATTTGGATTTGTGTGGTACTGTGTCATCATCGTCAGTGACACCCATTCTGCAAAATAAAATACTACTGTAGATCAAACTACCAATTAACTGTCTGAGATATTGCATTGCAAATTTATATAGTGAATGAATAATACAGATGGGCAAGTTCACGTGCAGCTATGTGATAATCGCTATATTTATCATCGTGCATAATAATAGCTTGATCCGATTTTATTAGATAGGCACCGGGTCTATTTATTCGTCCACAATTGGTGGGCTTCGATCTGCAAGCTGTTGAATATAACAGAAAAGTCATTTATGAAAAATCACTATTGTTTTTACGGAAAAAAAAAAACTGATGAAAATTCAGAACTGTTATTCGTTAAAGGTCTGCACTAACAAAGTTTGATTGCAGGAAAATATTCATAAGACTCTATTTCGATGTAAATGAATATGGAAAAAAAAGTTTTATTTTATTTTTTTTCAAGTATTGAACTCCAACGTGGAATAGCAACATGAAAAACATATATTATATCGTGTTACAATCAGTAACAAAATTTATCTTCCGTTTTAATTTTACTGAGCAAACAAATCGTGAGTCATGACTTACGACAAATGTCACTGATTATTATCAATGTCGAATGATTATTACAAAATACACCAAAGATTATTTGACATTGTATTTTTGTTTATGCAAAAAATTTCTATGAACGTCCACATTACAAAATTCGAAAAATGTACGAATTTAAATGAGGTCTCACTACAGCTATATATAAATGAGATTACTACAGCCAGAGGAATATGATCCCGAAAAATATGTCACTGCGCATACATTGTATATCTTTTGATCATTCGATATGAGTAAATGCATAGTTGTCAAAAGATTCGAAATAATAGTCTCACCAAAATCTATTGATCTTCGGTGCACGCCATCGAAGTTGGTTAATGTCGCCCTGAAAAATACATCTATATACATCTAATATATCTAATTGGTATAAACCTTCTGCAATTAAATTATAGTACGATTTTCATTTATACCTCGTCATCCAAATTGTAAAATCATGGAAATTGTGAATTATTCCATCATTAGGGTTGTAATTGTTTTCCATACCTTCAAGTCCCTTATTCATTATAAAGTATATGCCAGTATGATCTTCATAATAAGAACCATGTTGGACAATTTTTTTCGTAACATCTATAGTCTATACGAAATTCATTTCATCAATATACGTATTTTTGAATCATCAAAAGTTTATTGTGAATAAAATCAAAACTTTCAAGATAATTTCATGGTGGATACTATATTATAGATGTTCGTCATTTAACATACCTCTCCAACACCGATTCGAACAATACTAATTCTTATGTTAGTACGTTTCAGTTGTCTGAATAGCATATCAACAGCATTCCAATACGCATATGCGTAAACTAACGTCTCCACATATCTGGCCTGATACTTTTCACGTTCCTTACTGCAATGTAGTTACATTTTAGCTACCAATAATTATATCCACCACATCAATATCTATGACAATGTTGTGCTAAACATCATATTATATAAAAAGATTTAAAATTTATTTAGTATTTTGTGCATACCTAGGTACTATTAAAGAATCTACAATCAGCAATATCTCCGGGTATAAAGTTTTTCGTGAATCACTACGACTATCTTCGCTCAATCCTACAAACAACAATATCGACAAATTTAATTCTGTTTAAATATACGTTTGATTCTTCAGACCATTGTTACAATTGATTCGATTTTATCTTACCTGGTGTACTTGTAGAGTCACTGGTTTTTGATTTGGACTGTTTGATTTTGCATGAAAATCTGTTTGACATTTTAACGATATATTTTGCAACTTCTTTCGGATTATTGGCATCGGTCAGCGGGAGATCGTCTATACTGAACTTCTGATCAATTACGCCATGCTGTAAATCAAACAATACGAGATATGTTCACAATTATTGGCTTGACCAAAAACATTTGGATTTAAACGACAAGTGCTGAAAATTCTTGCACTGCGGATATACTTGCCAATCTGTTTGTATAGGGAAAATATGTAATAGCGGACTGACTATTCACACCATGATAAAAAACTGGTACAATATTGAGAAGGGTCTGTAACAATATTCCAATTGTACTTGAGCAATAGGATGAAAGTAATCAATGATACCTACATAATGATTCTGCTCTGCATTTTCAGATTCTATGTTGAATATGGGCACCAAAGAAGATCCAACGGTGCTGTCAATCACCTTTCTGAGAGATACAACTCTCTCTCTCTTATTCTTACCATAATATTTCAATTCAAATTCTTCCGGTGGATCGGTTTTGCGGTTTACTTTAAATAAATGTCGGAATTAAATTCGCTATTGTCATGAAATGACGATTATACCGATAGAATATTTACAAGTGAAATATATTTTAATATGTGCAGAATTAATAGTGGGTGATGGTGGAATAATGCAGTTTTATGATATTTTTCGAGTTCCTCCAATATGAAAATCAGTTGGAATTTTTTTCTTCTGAGTTCATATCAATTTCATATGAATATTTCAGTTTCTGGACATATATATTTTTTCGCGCGAATTATTATTGAAAAAAAAAAAGTACAAGAATTTGAGAATTGTTTAAACACTCGCTTCATAATTGTACATCACATAACTATAACATATAACGTTGTGTTTAAATTAAAAAATTGAGAGATATAAAGATAGTTAACATGGATTTGAAACACGCGTTAAATTATGTTGAATAATAATGTTTTTAACAATCATACCAGATGAATGTCCGGATGATAATCTATGCGACATGTTGTATCCGTCGATGGTAGTAACGACCATCAACTCCCATAATATCAATTTCAGGATGATTCGCATTTCAACTGGCCCCACTATCGGAATACACGATTTCTTCGTTTTTTCGTAAAAATAATACAGTTGTGGTACCCAATGAAAATTTTAAAACCGTTTCAATAGAATTGCCAGAGAAGTTGAAAAATTTTTTTTCCTGTTCTAGAAATTTAATACAACTATTCTTGATTAAATCCCAAATTGAAGTGACGGGTATTGAAATTCATGCCAGAATAGTAACCAAGCATCAGCGAGAAGGGGTAATATTAGTGTATGCTATCAGTACGGACATATATTTATTGCTGATGATAAGATTGAAAAAAGCTATTTAGCTTCAACTAATATAAAGTTGTATTTTCAAAAAGTATACGGTTACTTTTAGCACTACACAAAGGATAATATAGATGTAGAAAGTCATATTATTCAAACTAAGGCATAGCCGACATATATTTATATGATTTTAAAAACTCCGCCCCAGTAACGTGTATATGAAATGGAAATATTACCACACTGTAAATTTTTCTAAATTATAATTCATTATCATCTGACATTTTCATTCGTTTTCGATTACTTTTTCAAGGCATTGCAAATATTTCACATCCAATATTTGAAAAAGAGAATGAAAAAGGTTCCACCGAGAAAATTTGTCAGTACACCAACTGTACGCACTTTTTCTCTACCACTGTGATATCTCTACATGAGACAGGTCTACCACTAAAATCTGTACTCAAGTAACATCTCTACCGTACATTAACTGTACTCCTACGACATCTCTACCCTGTGATATCCCTGATGCAAAGAATCACAACGACAATCAAGTATAATTGGGTATAATGAGATGGTAATTTTACGGGGCGCTTGGTGGCGGTAAAAATCGTGATGCATAGTGTTATGATGTACTCGGCAACGCTACTTTACATGCAAAACTTGACCAAACACCCTGTAGTAAAGAAATACAAATTAATGGACTAATATTAATGTCACTCATATCATAATACAATTAAAAAATATTGAAACAGTAAAATGTTCTATTGTCATTATAAAATTGAAAATATTTTTTGGTTCACTTATATTTTTTGCATTATCTAAATACATTTTATACAATCTCATGTATATTTTCGATTATATTATCGTTTTCATTTCTTCGTTTGGCACTAAAAAAATATAAAATTTCATCTAAAGTCTTAACGAAAAATAAGTGCGATGCCTAAGTGATAAATATCTATAAGACGTTTTGCAATCCAGCTCTTATTCTATCTAAATTATTAAGACTTTTGTTGCTATTGCTGATTTCACAATTAAAAGAACCCATCAATCAAAGCTATTAAAAACTTTCAATGATGCACATAATGAATTTTCATACATGTCATATACCAAAAGGTGTTTCAAACACTTATGACTGAAATTGACAATTGCTTTCTTTAAAGTAATTTTTCAGCGAGAATATTTTTACACACTCGTTATATATCTGCTGCCACTAAAGTCCCTTTGCATGGATCCTGTATATCAATTTTTTCGGCAAGTCCATGGTTTTTTAATTGTATTTATATTTCGTAATCTCCTCGAAAACGGAGAATCGAAATTTTAGAGAATAATTTGAATATCAAGAAAATACTTATATATTTTCAAACACTTATAAATTTTGACTAAACCAGTATTGATAAAATAATTAGTTACCTTATAAAAAAATTGTTTCATCATTTTGATGGTAGCGATCGGTATATAACGAGTATCATTAATTGCAATTGATATATCAGATGTTATTTATATATGTCGCAGTGAAATAGAAATAAACAAACAAATATTTAGTGTATGTTTGCAATTTGTTACGCGAGATATTATTTGTATTTTATAACGAGCGTTTATTTTTCAAGGAAACTCACTCAAATTATTTCATTATTGATGAATTTTAAACTTTGTATCGATGAAACGATTTCTTTTACAAAAGAACTAGCTATTTTATCAATACTTATTTATCAAATTTAATGAACGCTTCAAAATATATATTTTTCTGTTTATTCATATTTTTTTTCTTTAGAATTGCGATTCTCAGTTTTTCGCTTTTGTTTTGTTCGAAGGCCGTCACTAGCATAAACGATTGTCGCATCGATAAGTCACTCAGTTGTTAAAAGTAATTCTTTTTGCATTTCTCTATATTATCTATTTTTATATACGTGATAATAAAACGTAATGGATTATTTTCAATGTCGAATGATTCATCGAAGGAGATTACGAAATATAAATAGAATTATTTTTAATTTGCATTTACTCATTTCCCCACATATCAAGAAAATACATAAAATCATCAAAACCATGGACTTGTCGAAAAAATTGAAATATAGGATCCATGCAAAGAGACTTTAGTGGCAGCAGATATATAACGAGTGTGTAAAAATATTCTCGCTGAAAAATTACTTTAAAGAAAGCAATTGTCAATTTCAATCATAAGTGTTTGAAACACCTTTTGGTATATGACATGTACGAAAATTCGTTATGTCCATCATTGAAAGTTTTTAATGGTTTTGATTGATGGGTTCTTTTAATTGTGAAATCAGCAATAGCAACAGAAGTCTCAATAATTTAGATAGAATAAGAGCTGGATTGCAAAATGTCTTATAGATATTTATCACTTAGGCATCGCACTTATTTTTCGTTAAGACTTTAGATGAAATTTTATATTTTTTTAGTGCCAAACGAAGGAAAGGAAACAATAATATAATCAAAAATATACATGAGATTGTATAAAATGTATTTAGATAATGCAAAAAATATAAGTGAACCAAAAAATATTTTCAATTTTATAATGACAATAGAACATTTTACTGTTTCAATATTTTTTAATTGTATTATGATATGAGTGATATTACTAATTGTCAATTAATTAGAATTTTTTTATAATAAGCTGTTTAGTAAAGTTTTGTATTGAAAGCAGCGTTACCGGGTACATCATAATACTGCTTTATACCTTTTTACCAATACCAAGCAACACGTAACATTACCATTGTATTATACCGAATTCTACTGTATCGTCGTTATCATTCTTGGCAATAGAAATGTCACACAGTAAGGATCTCATAGAAATACCGTTGATAAGCGGAAGACATGTCACTTGAGTAGATATGTTAGTTTTAAACATGTCACAAGTAGAAATGTCACAGTGATAGAGAAAAAGTGTGTGCAGTTTGTGTACTGCCATAACCCCTCAGACCTCCATCGCGATAATAATAAAGTTCTTCTTTATCGACAATAATTACAATCAAGCCAGTTTTTATCATGTGTGTTTGTGTGTTACATTATATACATACATTGCATGGAATAACTTAGCAACTCGAAAATCCTGCACGTAAAGTCACATACTATAAAATAGTCAAAGAAAATTGGGCCGAAGGTGGACATGTTCATGCATTCTTCTCATTCGTACAATAATAATAATAATAATAATAATAATAATAATAATAATATAAACAATGGAGGAGGTTGACAATATAATTATTCACTCACTGCGACAAATAGGCTGGTGAGTTGTCAATTTGCATATTTCTATAATTATTACATCGGTAATTATTGATTTGTAATAAAACATTTTATTTGGTTCAAGCTATATTTATTACTTATTTCGGGGTGTTTCCATAAATTTTATAGCAATTTTTCAAATAGATAATATACAAAGAAAAAATGTTGCATAACTTCCAGTGATATAGATGAAAGCATAAAAACTCTTAGTGGTTTCAACACACAGCTTGTGATAGAAGCAACGATAAGGTGCCTGGAGATCATTCGACCTTGTACTGAAATATCCAAAATTGTCTCTACAAACATGGCTGCTCGGTTCCGACTTGCTGGAAACCTTGCACAAGCTTGTTCGGTAATGACAATTTATATTGTTAACAAAATTTATAATACTATGATGAAGTTTGTATGTTATTGCGAACATAATATTATCCTCAGGAACTTGGGTACCGAGGTGATATCGGTTATCAAACATTCCTTTACAGTTCAGAAACTGATTTAAGACGAGTTTTTATATTCCTAATCGAAAAATTGCCTAAAGAAAGTGATAAAGGTATTGGTGAGACAACCAGTAAACTTGATAGATTTGAGAAATCCGTTGCCACCATTCTTTCTAAGGAACTCAGTAGACCTTGGTTGCCGCATTACTGTCACAAAACACCATACGGAGCATATAATCTGGTGCCTTACAAAAGTATCGAACTCGATGTTCCATTACTAGACAAAAAAAAAGGTTGATGATAGCATCTTCTTGGAGATGGCTTTATTTATCCATTAATTGGCATATAATTTATAATAACGAGACGAAATTTCATTTGATTTTTTCCATTTGTTCCCATAGAATTTGACAAATATTACACAAAACATCAACTTTTAGTGTCGGATCAGCTGGAAAGTCATAAGCTTTTATTTCCTTCGGTTCTTTCGCATAACGCCCACATGTCACATTGTAAATCAACGAATATTTTACAACGTTTAGATTGGTTAAATAATCAACTCAAAAATGAAAGCGAGACTGAAAATAAACCATTTGAAAATTCAAAAGATGTGAGACTGATGAGTAGATTCTCATTGAATGAAAGACTTCAAGAGCGATTAAAATTAAATGAAGGTTATGAAAACCATGATAAAGTGCAGAGGAAAAGAGAAAAAGCAATAATAATTTCGTCAAAAGTGCCACAACTCAAGATGAATGAGGAAATACATAATTTCGAGATAAAACAATTGAAAGAAGATTGTGATGAATCGAGAATGAATATTAATAGTTATCATAGTGAAACAAAAGAGTTGACGGTTCAACTTTCATTGCTTTCTGTTCATCAGCAAGAGAACGAAAAAGAGCTGAAGGCGTTGGAGGAACGTAGAAAAATAAAAGCAAGAACTTATGATTTATTAGAGACCAATGAGAGTAATATAATGAAATTAGAATCAGCTATTGAATCGGAAAAAAATAAATTGATCAGCTTAGCGACCCAGTGGGAACGGCATCGAACGCCATTAATAAAAAAGTATCGAGACGAAAGGGAAAAAAATTCTGATAAAGCCGTGAGTAATAACTACAAATACATCCATGAATAAATTTTGATGTTCGTTCATGTAATCTGCAGGGAGTGAGCATGTCTTTATAATAATTTCAGAACACAAGTCAGAAGAAATTGGATGAACTTCGAATATTGAGAGACAAAGACAGAGAATTATCTGATGAATGTCAAATAAAAGATCAACAATATAGTCAACTTCTACTGGAAGTACAGAAACAACCAAAGGACATTAATCGTTCCGCGTACACACAACGTATTTTGGAGATAATAAATAACGTTAGAAAACAGAAGGATGAAATTGATAAAGTACTTGGCGATACACGTGAAATTCAAAAAGAGATAAATACATTGTCTGGAAAATTAGACAGGTCATTTACAGTTGTTGATGAATTGATATTTCGTGATGCAAAAATTACTGAAGCATCAAGAAGAGCTTACAAACTTTTAGCAACATTACATACGGATTGCAGTGAATTGGTCACTCTGGTGGAAGAGACCGGAACAACACTCAGAGAAATTCGAGACCTCGAGGAACAGGTTGGTGTATTTGTAATTTTAATCAAATCCGCAATATTTATTATATTTCATTGAAAATTCAAAATTTCAGATTGATTCAGAGTCATCGAAAAATATTGAAGCAAATTTGCAACGAATTACTGCGGATTTAGAGCAAATG
Organism: Galerucella tenella; assembly: GCA_910591685.1. Lineage (NCBI taxonomy): Eukaryota > Metazoa > Arthropoda > Insecta > Coleoptera > Chrysomelidae > Galerucella > Galerucella tenella. Next base: position 29,530 of record CAJUYH010000786.1, read on the forward strand.
AGGCAAGAGACTGCTTCGCTAATGGCACAATTGGCGAATAAAGTCTCGTGATTATTATGACTCGTATAAACATTTTCAATGTACTAATTTCATATCAAACAGCTTTTGATGTGTGATTAAAATAATCAAATATGAATTATGTAATGGTTTATTTTATAATACCCAGTACATATAGTTCAATAAAGTTTTTGACAGCAGTAACAGGACAAAATAGAGTTGTGTTAAACACTATCATTGAATTAACTTGAAATATATTTTACGATGAGCCTGGTAAACTCGTTACATCAATGATATCACATTATTCAAAATCGAGTTCAACTTTGAAAATTAAAATTTCATATTACATTCTAATATTGAAACAAACATACAATAAAATATCAACTGTATATAGGTCATATTTGCTCCTTTATTCACATAAAAATCTAAGATGAGCAGCACAAAAAAACGATGTCAATTATAAATTACAGGCAAAGGTACACAAACATCAATTTGTCATCAAGTTTATTGAGTCAATACTCCAACAAATTGTTTACAGGATTAACGTATAAGAACATATTTGATTGGATAAATACAAAATTGAATAATAAAAAACATTCGCGGTTCATTTTTTAATCAAGATATACGTTATTTTGGTGGTTTACTTATCCAATTGGATTGAATAACTGACTCATAATGATATTATATTGGTCTATCGACCAAGTTATTTTTAATTTATTTCAATAGGCTTCAACGAGTATAATCATGATCGTGAAATATTTTGCTTTGTGATTTCAGGTGGTATATAATTATCCTCAATGTCTGCAGTGACTTCAATGTAAGGTCCATATTTCTCGTCATCGTGCTTCAATTTCTCCTCAATACGTAACTCAATCTGTTCCTCGTTGTCAAAGAATGTTAATAACTTTTCTCGCTCCTCCAAATCACGTTTCATTTTCTCAACATTCTCAAGTCTCATTTCCTTATCCAGCTCATTTATTTGTTTTTCTAGTAAATTCATTCGGTTGTCCTCCCATTCTTTATAAATCTAAATGGATCAAATAAAATAAAATAACATACGGTAAAAGGATTAAATGAATTTGGTTGCAATTTTTGTTTACATAATTTCTCTTACCTTGCATTGATTCACAATTTCAATGGGTTCTCTTTCTGTGACGGCTTTGAGCACTCGTGTCTCCATTTCTTCAATAACGCTACCATCTTTTAAATTTGCACTCTCTAATTTGGTTAGTTGTATTTTTAATTCTTTGATGTGATCCGTCATTTTATCCCCGGGGATTTCAGATATTTTTTCCTGAATTAACGGAAGAACTTCTTGATAAACAATTTCATTTAATCCTTGATTCATCCAAGCTTTAATTGTTTCTGCTGCGTGTTCATATTTCATCCATAGAATATATCCCCGGAGTAGGCACGTCCTGCCAAGTGGATCGTCAATTAATTTACCAAAAAAAACTAGTGTTTTACCCACTAAATGTTCGGGTTCCACTAAGTCGAAGTGATCATCAAAATATGGATTGCGTAAATAATCCACTCTAATTTTTATCACCTCTTCTGTTGGATCTACCGCGGCTGGCTTTGGCGCTATCCATTTATCTGGATTCTCAAGATATTTATAACACGAATAAATTCCTAGATAATTCGATAAAATATTCTCTCCATCTTCTTGGAGCATTAACAGAGTAGCAATTTTTGCGGCTAATGCGAAATTATTTTTTGTTAGGAATCTATCCATCATGAGATTGTAACAATAGTGATCGGGAAATATTCCATAATTTATACGATCATTTAACACCTCAAATAATAATTCTTCATCTCCAAAATCCAGAAGATATCGAATCATTGCGTGATGAGTTGACTCCAAAATATTACTAGCTTCTGGTGCAAGTCTCAGTTGATGCACAAGATTTACCGATGCGTCGATCAAATCTGTATCTTTAACACTGTTGGCAAATATATCTACATCTACAGCACTAATTTTGCCGGTACTCTGAAGCTTCGCATCTAATTCAAAAAATAAATTTTGCGGATGAACTTTACGAAGAAGTGGAGTGTCAAGACGACTATTCCATGCTTCTGTACAATTGTACGCCTCGGAAAGGAATGTCCTGTTGCATCCTCGAAGCGAGTACCAATTATGTAAGTGGAATAAATATCTATTTAATTTGATTGATCTTAACATTGTCGCGTATTAGCTATTCACTGTTTATCCGTTCATACAATTTGCACAATCATTTGATGATGTTCACTCTTCCTCCTGTAAAACTAATTATTATGTATTAATAGAACGTATATTAGTTTTGATTTTAAATACTTACATTTAAATTATATTAGTAGATATGTATCTATGCGCATTGATCTCAATGTCAATAAAAATAGGTTGAATTTATTGTTATTTGTACTTTAGTTTGGGTATATGTGATGTTGCCATTTAGGTTAAAAATGTTTACGCATGTGATATATTCAACAAATTAATACGAATGTAGTATAGAAGTGACAAAAGCGCTCTCTCTTCATATATATATATAGTTACTGTATCGAAAGCGACAAGATTCATAACTACCCATAAGTCATGACACACGTATGGATAACTCCATACATATACTATAGTTGAAACATATTCGAATTCAAATAAAATATCTCTATCTACCGGTTTAATATTAATATACACTGCTGTAATTCATTTATATACAAAGATCATTTGTCTAATCATTATTTATATTAATTCTGCTGTTTTTGCTGATTGAATATGAAATAAAGAAAAATGCTGTCTTGAAACTTTTTGTATACATCGATGAGTTTGAGGTGGGTGTTTTACACAGAATTTCCATTGTGTCATGCGGTGCTGGTCATTGTGATTTGTCCACATTACAGCATTGCTCCTATCGCAAACAAGACAAGTCTATGACTACGATTCCATTTATTTTATCAAATATTATTAAGTGAAAAATGAAAACTGAATAATCTATTAATTACATTCAAATTTTGTATAACACTTTGTATCGTTGAATATTTTTTTGAATTTATTTTCTGTGTCTTCTCAAATCACGTATATTGATATTTCAATAACAATGTTCCCAATAGAAGTATGGGAAATTGTATTGAAACAAATCAATAACCCACTGAAGTTGATGAAGCTGCAAATTGTATGCAAAGATTGGTTTGAGATATTAGAAATGGTTGTACGGGACCATAAAAAATGGGTGGATTTGTGTATTGTTGCACATTTACCTATGGAATTCATTTGGTATCATATTAATAAACGCTATTCAAGAATATCATTTGATACATATAACCTTTATGAGCATCGAAATGAAATAAAACCAAGTATTTGGCGGGATATTTATTGTTCACATAAAAAATGGCAGAGAATCGCCAAGATTCCCTATGCCTTCGATACAGTAAAAAGCTTCCCACTATCTTCAAAATACGAAAGGATCATGTGCATTGCTACTTGGGGTATGATTTTTGCTACTGAATATCTCTTCATATTACATTGGATTGGATGAATTTTTTTTTCTTTCCAGACGATTTTTTAGCAGTAGCAACGAGTGAAGGTTTCATATATTGTTGTAAGACTTACAATTTGAAGAATATATTTTATATAGCCGATCACAAAAACCATATTAAACAAATTGAATTTTGGTATCAGGGTAAAAGAACAGTTTATAATACCCTTGATTGATACAGTAATAATAGACTATGATAATAAAATTATTTATATTATTTAGATGGACGATTAATTCTCATTTCAACGTGCATTAATGCTATACTAAAATTTTGGGATATTTTGGCAATGAAAGAACTAAAAACTAGCGGATGTTTGGGGCATACTATAAGGTAAAGCAATTTGATGTCTATTTGTTCCAATGAAACTTATTCATTATTATTTTTGGTTTATAATATTGATTCTTTGGAAATACAACACACGATAAAATATTGTGATATTGAATAGTTAGGGTTTTCACTGTAGATGACACTCCAATCAATATAAACTTTTACTATATCAGGTTCTTTTATCACAGTTTATACTTTTTTTTAGAAAGATTTAAGTTTTAATATTGCATTCACGATATCGATAAAACTTAATTTTTATTTTATTTTTCAGTATAAGCTACAATCAACATCTCTATTGTGAATTTCGCGGGACTGTGACAAATTATATATACCACCGGCAAAATATAAGAAAAGGATCTGAATATGAATTGCATTTAGATACTAATGAAAAAGTTGTTTCAATGTTTACCAACCGTGATGAAGTAGTTTACTAATTATTCATTTATATCGTAATGACGTGATAAATTTATTTGTTGGATTAAATTGAACAATTGTGTCAAAAAAATGTTTATAGATACGGTTATTAACTTTCGATGGTATCGCTACTTTGGAGTATATAATAATGATTGAGAATACTAATATTTGTGACAATTCGATTATATTTTTGACTCATATTATGGTTAAGTTTCAAATTGACGATCCCACAATTTTTATTCAAATAAAACAAATTTATCGATGGGGTGATAAAATAACAGTTGGTGTGTCAGGTGAGTTTTGGAAACGTTGGAATGTTTTGTTCACTATAATTCATTTTATCATTTTATGCTGAATCTATCGTTGCAGATAAATTTTTAGCAGTTAGCAATATATATGCTCAACACACTTGGACAATACATAACGTTTTTAAAATTTTTCGCGGCATCGTAACATCGGTGGCTTTCCATGCGAATATTTTAATTCTGGGGCTGGACTCTGGTACGATAAAATATATTTTTCATTATATTTCCTTAATTATTTATTTTTAATTATATATGTGGTAATTATTAATTTTGTGTTATATATGTGTGTTTATATACAGGAACAATACATATCATCCGTGTGAAATACGATGATAAAACGCACTTTAACGATTTTGAAGCATTTCAATCGAAAGAAATCATATTGGACAATGAGCCAATCGTTAAGCTCAATGTCACGGAAACGCAAAGTGAACCGTTCATCATTGCGGTAACAGAGAGTAATATCCATATTGTTCGTTTTTTCTAAAATGTTATTTTACAATTTCTAATATATAATAATATAATAATTATTCGATAAAATTTCTTTTCCATTCTTTAATATTTGAAATCTCATTTCGGAATGTTGTATGGATATTATAAAATTATAAAACTTTGAAAATATACAATAGTTTACGATATGCGGGGGATAAAAATCGAGGGTGACAATTGGATAAAATCTGTATATGTCCCAGAAAATATTCAAATTTCACAAATTTAGACAAGTTCACTTCCCTGATACATTTCATCATGTTAATTAATCAAATAATTTACTACATTTATGTATAAGTACATAAATTCATATCTGTCTATTTGACGAACGGCAAGGGCGATCCAAATTTGACGAGAATCACGAGGCAAATATTTATCAATTGTATTTTTCACGTATAGTATAAATATTCCGACGGGAAACATATTCTTATTTTGGACCGGAATGTAAATTGGATCTAAATATGGCATAACATTTTTCTTATCAGTTCCATGTTGGTTTTGTATATAGGTCGCAGTGAAATAGCGAAATATAGAATTTGATCAAATCAACAATTCCAAAACACCGTATTCTATGTAAATCTATGTAAATACTTACTTTATTCGCCTGTTCAAAAATTCAGTCATGGGAAAATCACAAGGTTAAGTCTTATTTAGTCGCTACAAAATTCGGAACCAACCAATAAGTACTCTCCCCATCATTTCACGATGAAAAATACAATAAATTATTGAAAGTATTTCAACTGCTACAAATTGAAATAATTTAGTTCAATATTATTAATGGCCTGATGCAAAATCCGATTTTCTGTTTTTTTAATATTTCTGAAACTGATTGATACAGTTCGTGTGCGATGTTTTGTGTGCCGTGTATAATTAAAAGAATGGCTGTCATACTTTGTAATTGAGAGTGTCAATTACCAAAAATTTTAGCATTTCAAAAAAATCCTAAAGTTCAAACTGCCAACGGATAAAATTATCACTATTGATTATTAAATAATTAACAATAATCGAAGAATTAAAATAATTCAATCTAGCAATTGAGATTATTCTATCTGGCAATAGTTATTAAATATATCGGCAATTACATGTTTGATCCATATTTATTCTCTAAATTTGTAAGTAATGTGCAGCCTATGGTTCGGTGGCAAAGTCTATACTACAATTTTCATTATAGTTTTTTTAAATATCGTCTGTAACATAATCATTTCATCAATACCATCTAGGAAAATTAAATAATTAATTCGAGAGTTCAACACGAAATAGATTGACAACGATAGACACGATAGTGGTAATTAGTAGAAATATTAACTGAGTAATGCTTGATTATTATAAAATTGGAATCAAATTTCACGACGATATATAATAAATCAGGCTATTGGAATCTACATAATTGATTAAGAATAAACAGGGAGAAATTGCATCTAACAAAAATATCTTCGGTGTAAAAAGTAGAATTAATTACTCATAGAAAACTTAATATTAATATGATTAATGCTATTCGTAATGGGACGTGATAGGATGATGGTCTTAATTGTTCCAACTAAGAATTATTGGACAAACTATTAATAGAAAAACTTTTATAAAATTATATATCAAAGTCGTTCAAATTACGTACAATGTCCGTATAAATATAAATTTCATTCCATCACATCAATAAATTGATAACAATGAAAAAGGATCATACTACAAAATGTCTATATTCATAAATATTAATATAGAAAATATTAAATTATCTAACCTCTGACTTTATCGACGCTTATGATATGAAAATAGTATCAGATTAGACATAAACAATTGCAGTAAATATTGTGCCTCAATTCAACATATTAGAATTAATTATTGATTACTATTATATTTACAGTTTTATATAATGAAAAATTAACTAATACTTTAAAATATGAATTTTTCGACGTGAATGAAACATAAATATGAGCGAAATGTTGAATGATTGATTATGATGAATGATATTACTGACTAACAGTTGCCATGTGAGATTGAAAAATGTAACCTCATTGATGTCAAATGTCATAGAGATGTATGCAGCAATTCTAAGATTTCACAAAAATCAATTACTTTTCCGTTGCACATTTTATTCCCATCCATCGTCATAATTTGTCTGTACAAACTCACTTTGATGAGTTGTAGAATCATGATCGGTTACATGTGTCAACAGACTGATTGAATTGCCAGATTCAGCATCTCCGTCCAGGCTGCTTAAATTTGATTGCTTTCCAATCTCTTTGTCGAGTTTGAAGATTGAAAAGCCTACTGTGTTGTATCGAACTAAAAAACAAATATATGTGCAATTTTTCTATTATAAAATTTCCAATTACTATACACATTGATTGATTTTTTCCAATTTTTTAATATCGTATTAATTTACCAATTTTATTCTGATGTGGTTTGGAATAAATTGCCGATGTAGATTTTGAAAATCGCAGCCCGTGAAGTAAAAGACAATTGTCGTCAGATTTTGAATTAGATGAGATTGTTGATGTTGAAGAATTATAAATTTGTTCAACGGATTCAATTGACGATGACGATAGCCGGCTTTTTTTCACTGTGAGAAACAATAATTTCAATTTTTTCATTGTTTCCACCTTTGTAATTACCCAAAAAAAACCATATATTCATACACTATAAAATATTATGAAAGCAAACAATGCAGAAGTCAAACCACATGATTATCTAACGAGTACGTAGACAACAAACAATTTCAAATCACAGTATTACTACAAGCTGATAGCACAAACAAAACATATAATAGTAATTGCATCACCGAAGCTGCTTTTCGTACCTTGATTACTATTTTTATTTATTTTTTTTAATTTTTAGATTGCTCTTGCTCTCACTCTGCAGTACAAAAGAATATTAGGTAACGCCTACCGTGTTAAATTATCTATAGATTATTTCATGTAATTCAATATGAAAAAATTATTGTTAAAGTTAAAATTGAGACATTTTCAACGGAATATGAAATATATATGTATTTTATCGATATCCGGGATATGATTTGTTTTCTCAAACAAATATTATGTGCTAGTAAATATCATTCAAATATATGTATATATCTATATCGATATATTCATGCGTAAATACTTTATGTCACAACAATTATGTCTCACATCCCGTTAAAATGAAACATTTTTTCTGGTAGCCAAAAATATTATTCTATACATACGAGTTTCAAGACTGCTGACTAGATTTGTCATCGAATTTGTCATTGTTTTGTTATTTGAGTTATTATCTATTGTTGGATCAACAGATGGTGGTTTATCTACGAGACAAAGCACATACCACATTATTCAATATATGATTATGCATTGATTTGCCTAACATCATATATGTACTTACAACTCTTTGAAAAGTATGGATTCTTCAAAACTTGTCTGATGCAGTTATAAATGTATGCATATTGACTCTGCAAATAAAACGGAAAAAAAATTCAATAGTGAAATCTGGCATGACAAATGTTTCAACCTTACCTCACGTTGTACCATATTTATTCGATGATGTCTCAACCTATAAACTGTCCCAAACACGTCCATTTTTCTGTTCTCTTTGATGCATTGAAGTAAAATATCAATCGCTATTAACGTTCCAGTTCGACCGATACCAGCACTGATAGCAGATAATAAATTTTTCAATAAATACAGAATAAACAAGAGTTTCTATGAAAAAAGACAAATATTTACCTGCAATGAATAACAGTTAATCCACTATTTGCCATGATATGACGTCGCATTATTTGACAGAAATTTATCATTGGATCAAAATCTTCAGGCACGTCGTGATCAGGCCAATCTTTAAAATGCAAATGAAGTATTGTTCGTTTTTCATTCTCCTGAAAAAAAATCAGTAAATGCAGTAACACCAATAAATAATAATAAATAAATATTAATAAATATCAATACTTTTTGTAAAATTAATGTTCTCTGTGTGTAAGTCCGATAATCGAGTTCGCTCGAACATTTTATTGACATATGTTCATATGTAAAAGTCTCTCTTATTGTTGGATAATATTGATGGCACTTTTCCTTGTTTTTTTCCATTAATTGAGTCAACATAACAATTAATTTCACATCGTATTGATCAATCATTCTCCAAAAGTCTTGAGTCGTTTCTTCTTTAGGCCCTTGACAAGCAATATATTCTTCGTCGCCATTACAACCCTGAAACATTTTTTTAATAATATTTATTCAAATGTAATTGGTTAGGTATGTAAATCTATGAAGCGAATGAATTTTTACATTGAAGTTTACCTTTATAAACGAAGCATTTATATAATCACTATTTGGATCATTGTCAATTGGATCTAGTTTAACTCTTGAAAAATCGTCTTGAAAATTAGGTGAAAAAAAAACGTAACATAATTGACAATATGTGAGTCATAAACCACGCAAAATAACAATTTCTACATTATTGTATACTCACATGGTAAAATGTCAGTGTAACGATTTTTCTTTCGATTTGCCTGTAAACAAGCAGCATTTGTGGGCATTTGTAAATCCACACTAAGAGTTTGAAGTAGCTGAAATTCGTTGCTAAGTTTGCCTGGATTGTCAGCCAATTCTTGACAATGTGCTATAAACTTCCGTCGGTTAAATGGCGTTGGTACGGGTGAGCCAGGCATGTCGGAATGTAAAAATCTCCTCAGTACTCTATAGAAAATTGAACGAAAACATTATGACTTCCTATAATTACGTATGAAAATATTGAAATTACATGTTCGTTGTTTTCAAATAAAACATAGATTTATCTACATTTAAATGTTCTAATTTATTTGATACGCACTTGTTAATTAGATCGAATCGCGACGGATTTTTGTATCGATTTGAATGCATGTTATCTTTTTCAATGCACGTAGAAAATATATTTCAACTTAAAATAGGTTTTCGGAAGGATGTCAAGCTGATGCGGAAACTCGACAGGAAGTGATGAATATTTCAGCTACAGTGGTAATACGAGCCCTAGACACTTCAAAAATACACGTCGTAGTACAAAAATAAATCGAACTTAGATGTCGAAGAGGGGGAACAAGATAAACCTACGAACATTATGTTCCCCTAGCTCCTATCACATGCAATCACTTCCATTAAAATGATTGATTAATTACCATTTTTACTTCGTATCACATCGTCATAAGAAATGATATACGCTTCAAATGAAAAGTCTTTCACTTTGTCTAGTTTTAAAACATTTCTCGACACGACAGTTTCTTAAATTGAGCAATTTTGAAATTGTGTATTCGAAAAAATTGCAAACTTAGCACTTTCATGCTTAATAAGTATAGAATAAATAAAATATCCCATTGGGATTAAATCTGATATACAGGCAAGTCCATAGTACAAATGTGAATATGGCAAACAACTGACTCGAACCTGGAATATGGAGGAATATTAAAGCGAATAGTAACATTTTATAATTACTTTGGACCAATTAAATATTATTGATTTTTTCGGCTAAGTAATATTTTTGCGAACATTTTGAATACTAATAAACGTAATTAACATTTAATAGAATCGAAAATATCATCATCAGGGGATTAGAATAAGTAATGTGTACAGAACAATTGTGCAAATAATTTTTATGTTAACACTTTCTTCATTTATGAAAAAAAAATGTTCTTTCTAACCGATGTGTCAATGAATTTGATTTTTAAACAGCTTGACAAATATCATTCCTTCAACTATAATTATATAGTTGAATTATAATTATTGGATGCAATTTGCGAACGAATTTTAAAGATAAAACTTTGGCCATAAGTACTTACGCGTGAATTGAACACTTCCGTACGAGTAACATTGTTGTAATGAGTATTCCAAGAAAAAGAATTCCAAGTATTGTTCCAATGACAACAGCAACTTGAAGTTCAGCATCTAAAAAAATTTATATATAATCGTTTAATAGTTTATAAAACTCCGAAAATTGGACGAAACCACTACAATCTTATCACTGCGTGATAAAAAGTGAAAAAACAGATAATACTTACTTGTTATGATGGTAAATATTATCGAATCTCTGTAACCACCGTTAGTAAATGCCCGAATTCTAACGTCATACGATGTATCTGGCTTTAAGGGGCCATTACAATATGATCTCTCATTTTGATTGGACGATAATTCTGGACACGTTTCTGTATCGTCACCAATAATGAAATTAACAGCTTCGAATTTGCCATAATCGTGAATGTACACTGAATAAACATTGAAATATCCATATAGTTTAAGCATTCTCGAGTGTCAGTCTGATAAAAGTTAATATATTCATAACTTATAATTATCATTGTGAATATAACCAGAAAACAGAAAAAAATGGACACATTTCATTTATATCATAGTAAATTCTACTTGTGTTGAGATATCATTATAGTAATTGAATTCACTACAAAAAAATATTTGAATTTCACATATATAACATAAAACAGAAAAAATATACTTACATGGATTCAAATTTTCACAAAATTTCATAGCTTGATATGGAATTTTAAAGTCAACAACCATTGCTTCGTACCATGATGCAATGTCAGGCCACTCGCCATTAAGTAAATTTAATCTTGACGAGTTGGCTTGGTTATGTCCGGATTTCGATACAATTATCGCGTAACACCGAATGTCACCTAATGTATTTGAAAACACTGGAAGAAGGAGTGAAGCTGTTGTTGTCGTTCTTCTCATTTTGTATGGGTCAATTGTCAGTTGATTCGTATAGTTAATGTTCGGATCAGGCGGAACTAACGAAAATTAAAGAAACATATAAAAATAAATAATCCATAATAATACCACCAAACTTCAATAATTTGGCATGTGAACTTTGATGTTACAAATTATAATGGGAAACTTACTTCCTGCAGGAAATGTGCCCGTTATCTCTGTAAGTTCACCCAATTCTGGAGCATTAACGGCTTTCCCCGCGATATAAAATTTATAATTATATTCTTCTTTCAATGGATGATTCCTAAATGTATATGTGCATGTGTCGTTAATACAAGGTTTTGAACCTTCTGTCACCGATTCACCTTCTATTTCATCGGTGATTCGGTGCGTTGGAAAATTTGTTCGCTCGCCAATAGCAGTAATATTGAAGTATTGAACATCCGGTGCATTTATAAGACAAGGCCGTCCCCATGTTAAAAATGAATGTAATATATTCTTATCGTCTGGACTTGGTTTAGTGTAAAATTTCAAGTTTGATATCGGACCAGGTGCTGGAAAGTACATAGAACAGAATGAATTTTACCTCAAAATGAAATTACACTTCAGTTGAAAAAAAGAATAATGAGAAAAAATAATTATATATAAATTGCATTTTATTCAGGAAATGGCCCAAAAATAATTGTGACATAATTATTATATCAGAGAGTGCCAAATGAATGAATGAAAAGTATTTTATTAAATTACCTCCAGGTAACGTTTGAAAATCTATGCCATCGCTGTAAGTGCCCCACCCAGCTCGAGTACATGCTTTCATTTTAACGTTATATTTGGAATACGGTTTTATTTTGTCATATTTAAATTCAAAAACATCGCCACTCATGTTTGTTATTTTTTCCGTAACAGCCGGAAATTTTTCACACCATTCCGGCCGATGAAACGGATAATACCACGTGAACATAATCTCAAATGCAGTCAATTCTCCTGGGCGATAGGTAGGTTTGTCCCATTTAATTGTGAAATCTTTATTCGTGATATCGTATACATCTGCAATTGGCGGCGATGGTACTGAAAATAAAAAAATTTATTGTATTAATATTATTCTATTTTTCTTATTTGATGGTAAAATACTTTTATTGATTACCATAGTCAGAAGTTACCACTGTTACAGCACCACTTCTATTACTCGCTCCCTGCGAATTCAATGCAAAACTTTGACAAGTATAATTAGTGTATGGTGTTAAACCACGAATCATGGTTCGTCCATTGCCAACAGTAATATTGAAACTTGATGTTCCATTTGTACCTTCATAACCGTGACCCAATGTCTTTATCACGTTACATTCCGTTGTAATCTCAATATTCGAACAATTGTTTGTTTGATTGATAGGAAGAGACCAATTCAATACAATTGTATTGTTTGTCGAATGACACAATTCAATGGATGGCGATTGAGGTACTGTAAAGAAATGAAAATGATGAAAAATTTCCATTTTTTCATACGTACACCTTCACTCATATGTAGATAATTAAAAATTTTATAAAGAAAATGAATATTTACTTGGTGCAAGTGTTTGATTAGATTGAATTATCATTGCATTACTATCGCTTGAGTTTTTGTCAATAGCAATAACAATGACTTCATAAATGCTGCAAGATTGCAAGTTTGGAAACACAAAATTCGTGTCAACCGTGTTGACTGTTCTGGCTTGACTGTCATGCGAGATTGTTAGACGATAAGAATCAAGACAAGATGCATCAAACGGTGGAGTCCATGAAATATTTAAAAATTCTTTTCCCGCTTGTGTCCAAACATCTGTTGGTGGACCAAGTTCTGCGATATCGAGAATAAATGTATTTTTATTATGTGGCATATTGCATTTTTTTTAATTCACATTAATTATCTTACTTTTAAATTTCGTGGAGCCAATTATCGTTACGCTACCAAAATTATCGCTGTCATCGTGAACATCAACCGTGAAATTGTAATTAGTGCAAGGCGTCAAATCTGTTGCATTGTAATATGTTGTAGATGGATTAGCTTTTTTACAATTGACATTGTCACAATAAGTAACATCGAATGACAAGCGACAATTAGACTCTCGTACAATCCATCTTATTTTCACCCAATACTCCCCACTTTTGTCAATTTGGAGCTTCAATGTGTCTTCACTAACTGTAAAATATCAATAATAACATTGAATTTTTTCCTTTTAAAGTGAAAATATAACCGATTATTCGCAACAATAAAGGTTCGCTTCTCTTTTCACATATAAATCATAGATATTTCTCACCAGTTAACATGGTTTTTACTGAAACTCCTAACGTATGGCCCACTGTTCCATTTATGATCGGCGCCACGGTAATATCAAATCTCGTACATGAATCCAAATTTTTAATAATATAATTAAGTGTGCTATTATTGGTGCAACAGTATCCAATTTGTTTTCCTTTTGTCGACCAAACGAGTACATATCCTTCAACATGTGTAACGATATTATCGGTCTTTGGTGGCTTCCACGCAACTGTTAACGACGAATTGGTCGAGTTTACTAATATAAAGTCTTCCACCGTTATATTTTCACCTAATTTAAACATCAAAATATTAATTGTACATATAGTTAAGTTCGCATATGGTAGATAAATGAAATTAATATAAACGAAATATAATATATTTATAATATTAAATACCTGGAAAATTTGTCAAAGGATATGCTATTGATTGTAATCTTAAATTACATACAAAATTACAGGAATTTTCTTTGGATTTCATAATTGCATTATTGCCACAACACGGATATGATATGTCGGAATCGTTATTGGGTATTGTCGTGATGACAGTAGTCGACTCAGTACTTATTTTTGTCGAGTCAATTGTACTTTGGGTGGCCGATTTATCTGTTTTTGCCATGATGGTGGAGATCATTATGTCTTTTGAATCGAAAATATTCAATGTAGTTTGGAGCAATTCTGGCGTGAATGTTGTGGTTAATGAATTTAAATGATCATCATCTTGTGATATCACATTTTCATGTGCATTCATTATTATTTCATGTTCATTATCGAGAGATTCGTGTGACCCTAAAGCTGGCGTCAATTCGGATATAATAATGGCCATAAAAAACAATAAATGGTGGATACATCGCAGTCGCCGCCGTGAAGACATCATTTATAATGAATTTAACTCTAAAACAAATAAATAGAAGAGAAATTTATAAATAAAATCATTAGCTACTAATGAATGTAAAATTAACTACTTCAACTATATGGTAAAAAAATATTTCGAATGATTATATATTGTACAGTTGAGGAAAAATAGAAAACATACTTTATTAGTCATGGAGTTATATACGACGCGAACACATTCTTGACACTAATTCACGTGAAACATACTTACTTTTATATGAAAACAAACAAATTGTTAATTCGTTGTTCAAATCTTGTATGACTAATATATCCAATATAAGAACAATTAACAGTAGCTTCGTAAAATGCTTGACAAACGCAGTTCAATAACTGTTATCATTATCATGCATCCGTTCTGCTAAATAAATATGATTGAAAAGAATTTAATCTCTTTTCTTAGTATCATTTTTTTTATATTATCTCATCTGATCGATTTTAACTGGATAATTTTAGCTCAAGAATATTGTTATAAAATATTACAGTGCGACATAATATACTTCGAGAATTATAAATTGTGCGTTTAAACATGAAATAAATATTATTTTATTTATTTCTCATAAATATTTTTTTATCGATTAAAATTACTGTACATCTACATAATTTCGAAATCGAATATATTACTTCTGTTGAAATGAAAAAGAAAAAAATAAATGTAGAAGATACAGTAGACCATCAATCAAATACATATAAAAAGACAAAATACGTTAAAAGAATTAATTAATTGAAAAAGTGTATATTCCATTTAATCATTTATCTGATCGAAAAACAGTCGAAAACATTATTGATCTATTATTTCATTATTATATAAGAGACATGAACTAACTATATTCATACAATTATTCGTATAATGAACTCACGTTTAATGATAGTAACTAATGGAAATTCATTAATTCCTCTATTGCACTTTCTCATGAAAACAGAAAAATCATTGAAATGAACTGAATAAAAATACAATTAAATCATTCAATATCATTTACGCTCATATGGGTGTCTATAAATGCGTTTGGCTAATCTTAGTATTGAAAAATCAATAAAAAAAATTATTTTTATATTGTTCTATTCATAAAATGGACATCGAACATTAATAAATGACACAGTCGACATTTACTGATAGATTTTTCATAACTGACATCCTTTTTCGCTCTTACTCTCTCATTCACTCTGGATAAGTGATAAGACTGATAACGCTGAGTGAAATATGTTCACTCTATCAAAAGGGAACTTCCATATTTTCATTATATCAAGTATGTATGCTTTCATAAAATGGTATCAACCTTTTATCCACTTGAATATTCTACGATACGATAGATGTATGTAATTGAGTCGGAAACATAGATAAATAAAGACCAGTAACACAATACAACTAAGAATTTTCATGAATAAAAAAAGTTGAAAATTATTTTATTTTGTCCATTGGAAAGGTGAATAATGTAATTGGATAAATAATGAATGCAGTTGAAGGTGAGATAACGTACATCAATCAAGATGTTGACTATGTATTTGAATTATTGCAATTTTTTCGATTGATTGATAATGAATAATCAAAATGTTTCAAGACATTTATCGTTTCTTTTGATAACTATTGTCTTTTTTTTCAACATGAATAAATGTATATGCATAGGTAAATAAAAAGTCTATTGTATATGGGAATGATTGTTTTAGTAAAATTCCATCTAATTTTGTCATTTACAAAGAAATATTTTAATATTCTTGTTCTTATTCGGCATTATATGTTTCGAAATATACAATGAAGCGTTGTTGCAACAAGTTTGAATTCAATGACACTAAAACACTTTTATTTTTGTTTTACTTCACCGTCGTTCTCGTAAAACATCATTGCAGCGTTATGATGAATCAATGTATAGATGCGCAATTATAATTCGATGCCTCACTCAATAATTAATAATAATAAACAACAGTAATAATTATCGTCTATTCCATTATTCCTTACCATAAAACCAACACATCCGCCACTATTCAAATAACACTCATTTCTGTCAAATATCCTTCCCAGTCCGTTCGAACGTAAATTTTTATAAAAACAATATCACAACTATAACCTCGAAATTAATAAAACCGATTTATGGGAGAAAATATCCACTGTGAAATATATAAATAATACTCTCACTATATCCGTTTTTTGAACGTCTATACTGATGGGTGTTCAGGACAAGACTAAATGCATAGGATGTGACTGAAGAATAAAGAGGCAGAACAGAAAGAAAAAAACGAAAAGAACGCGAGAGGGAGAGAAAGAGTGAATAGGAAGGACAAGTGTGGGACTAACCCCCACAAAGATGATATTTTATTTCAGAATATTCCTCTTTCTCTGTCGTCCCATTTCCTCGCCCGTACTCCGAAGTCTTTCGACATTGTTCAATGTGTGCAAGCGACTAAAGATCCTTTATATTAGATTCAGTGACCTGCTCACGTACACATACACAATAATACCGGTAACACATACGTGACGGCTTTTGGGACTGCACTCCAATGGGACTAACAAGCACTCTACACATGCTCATACTGTGTGGAACACCTGCGCACTCTTTGGTTTCCTTTCTCCCTCCAAACATCCCTTCAAGGCCCAATCATACATTTCCCATCCCTTAGAGCTCTTTTCATCTACTCCATACCATGTAATGCAATATTTTTTTTCACATTGTCAATGTATTCAATTGAATTACTTTTATTTTTCTAACCGAAATAGATAGGTGCGGGTATAGAACGCCCTTCATAAATATTCGACAATTAACAATAAAATAATGCAATTTCTTTATCGGAGATTGCAAACACAACTTTAAAGTATACTTAGAGGAAAATATCGATAACCAAACTAAATCACACAAATATTGTAAATGTGAAAAGCCCTTAAGACCTGTCAATAGAATCAGCACCACTCAACTTAGAGGATATGAAAGAGCAAAGAATTGATTGTGAAGAAAAAGATTCTATTGCATATAATACGACATGAACATCCTATTACGTATCCAACAATCTTTACTCTTTTTTTATGGAAATGCGTTGGAGCTCCTCAAAGTTCAGATGAATTACTTCCAACATCTGGCGACAAGATGTATTGTCTAAAATACGCAAATTATACAAGCTCCGGTTTCTTATTACCACTTTTTTCTCACATCCTTCTCTTCAATGCGAAAGTTTTTTTTTTGGTAAATACAAACACCAATAACACAATAAATTAGATCAATATTGAAAGGATCTTATTTTTTTTACGAAAAAAAAAACGTATTAAATTTTCACCTTTGGTTTTATTTTTTTTCTGCATTTTTTATTTTATTTTATTTTGTACCAAAAGATACAACATGTAACATCGTTTCATTTAGTACAGTCTCTGTGGCGGTCCCATTGATGATTTAATGTGAAGTGACCGCACATTTTGCCAATGTTTCTTCAATAGCGACACAAGGAAGTTGATTGACAGATGGACATTTTGTACAAGCTCATCTGGTGTCATTTCCACGTGTCCCACAGCAACAGACAAGCATAAAACCTATAAATTGAACAATTTATTGTTAATTAATTAAAAAAACATTTTTCATGCGGTATCTCGATATTAGTTTTGTATAAATAATTTATTTAGAAACAATCATTTTACATGAAAAATAGAGGAAAGTTGCTGACCTTTTTCATCTGAAATTTGATTGTTGCCTTGACTTCATCAATTTTAGCAACCATTGATTCCTGATGAGAGAGGAGACCCGGAAATTTACCAGCTTTGTTTAAACCAGGACCAAGAAGACGTGGGATTTGCTTGATTAAAGATTCACTGGCCAAGAATGCATCGTATTTCTTCGCTACAATTAAACAAAATATGAGAGCAAATAAAATAAAAAGTTAAAAACAGTTGAAAGTTGATCTATCATATAAATTAATAAATTAAAATTGTCTCGACACTGATTGAGGTACAAAATTATTAAAGAACAATGTCCACACCCAGTGAAGAAATTGATCTTCTTTCATTGACGACCATCATTGTCACATTAAAACTAATGACAGTGCTTTTAGAAAGATGAAAAAAAAACCCATATAGTGAGTAATAATCACTAACCCAGTTTCTTGACAAGTTTTTTATTTTTATTGAGTTTCTTCAATGCTTCGGCGTCCATGAAGGGAACGCCATTGGCTTTAGACTCATCACAATGCTGCTGATCACCGAGAATACAGACTTGCATTTTTGGTCGTGGTATATTCTTTAGTCTAAAACACACGATACATAAAATGTTAAGTCAACTTCACTCATTAATTTAATTGCCATTAAAATATTTTCCAAGCTATACCGGAAATTTTTGTGCACGTTAAACAAAGGTTTTTTACGAATGGAAAATAGAAAAGGACAAATATTTCAAGGTGCATTTACACGGCCCGCTACTTCACTCACCATCTACGATTACCAGAATCCTATTTTTACGGTAATTATAACCTTCCCACATTTTTTTAAGACCTCTGGGTGAAAGGTCCGCCGAGAGAAGCTCAGCTACCTGAATTGCATGAGACAATCTTTTCGGATGCTTTATTATATTGTCAAAGTCCCAATCAAGTGCTAAGTTTAATCAATCAATTTTTTTTCAAGTTACCGAAAAGACGGTCTCAAAGTCAGGTGAAAACATACTTGACGGTGCCAGAGAAACGTTTGTCCTTCTGCGGATCATAATTCTTCAAACCGATTTGGAGTTCGACTGTCTCCAAAAATTTCCTCTTCTTATCTTGCGAGTGCTGGAGAACGCCATTAACACACTCATAAAGAGTATCACGCGATACTTTGGATCTGTAATGAGAGAAATGAATTGAAACAAAAGCAGAAACACCTCTTTAATACTATATGAAATTGGATCTAAATTTGAGGCTTTGTCTCAACACTGATTGAGGTACAATGTTATTTAACACGCAATGTCCACACCCAGTGAAGAATATTATTATTCTTCCGTTGACGACCATCGATTGTTCAATTATAACACAATTGAGGTGCTTTTAGGAAGTTTGGTTATGTTATCACACTCAGGCGATAGCCAAATTACACGTGTTGTTAGCGTGTTTATGAATACAATTCTATCAAATGAACATCCGCACACGACTTTCTGAGATAGTTTATTAATATAATTACTTTTATAAATATGAACGCTATCACAATCGTGGGAAATTTATGAGTGCATGTATATGGCCAATACTTATTATTACTCAGAACGTACATCATTTTTCTTTATAATACAAAAATATTAATTAGAAATAATTTACAAGATACTATAATTAAAATTTACGTCAATATAAATCATTTATGTTTTATGATTGATTGACAAATAACGGATACTTACGTCATGTTGAGTGACCAAGAACAACGTCCACGACGACGACAATCCTTGGCAAACGTTCAAACCGGAAAGAAATGATATTATGTGTGCGTTAGTATGAAAACCGACGATGAAAACTATACTATTCTCTCTTCCAAAATTTCGATCTGACCTCTACTGGCCGTAACAAAAACATGTTCCATGTGCGCGCGCATGTATGACAGATACTATTGTACATATGGGTAAATATTGAAGACATGGGGCCTTGAAAAATACGCGCTTATTTTGAATATGTATAACAATTACAGTTCCAATTGTCCGTTTTGCTTTTCGCTTATTTCTCCATTAGTGAAAGAGATAGCGACGTGAAATGCAGCTAAATACTTCATTTCACGCTCACACTCTGCCCATGTTTACATTCTATGCTTAGTATCTCAACTTTTTGTACGATTCTCTAAAAAAGGGAGTGATAATATTGATCACTATAATTATTAGAATCGATTTCAATCGGCATTTTTATGTAATGTCATATAATGTTCAAATAACTATGTGTAAACGAAAATATCGCGCCTTCATAAGTTGTCGCGTACGATTCATGATTATCGATCGAACAGTTAGGCGGCGCTTGCATCTAAATATTATGTATATATACTACATATACGCATCTAAACAAGCACACGTACGCCTGCATATATCGAAAATAAAGTTTGACAGTCATATGACATTCGCGCGATAAAGTATAAAAATTGCTTCTCAACTCGTTTTTGCGCCAATTATTGATAATTTCATCTGATTGAGAAAATAATATACAATAAGGTTAGTTGATTGTCACAATAACAAATACTATTTTCAGAAATTCATCACTAGGAAAGAGTGAAATAGTGATGATTTGAGGTTATAAAAGATATCAATGAATGACTCAACACTGAATTTATGTCTGATCTTCATTCGCTACATTGAATAATCTCCATTATTGATATTGTTGCTTTATTTGTTAGTAATGGAGTGGTTATTTGGCAAGAAAGTGACACCGGAAGAGATGTTGAGAAAGAATCAACGTGCACTGAATAAAGCAATGAGAGATTTAGATCGCGAAAGAATGAGAATGGAACAACAGGAAAAGAAAATAATTACAGATATTAAAAAATTGGCGAAAGACGGTCATCAAATGGTTAATATTCGTATATTTTTATTTCATCACAAATATCTTTTATCTATTCAAGACTTTACGTATGATCAATTTTATTAGGAAGCAGTGAAAATCATGGCGAAAGATTTAGTAAGAACAAGAAGATATGTTAAAAAGTTTATGCTTATGAAGGCAAATATTCAAGCAGTATCGTTAAAAATACAAACATTGAAATCCCAAAATACAATGGCACAAGCAATGAAAGGAGTGACTAAAGCCATGCAAAGCATGAATAAGTAAAATATTAATATTTACAATTATGAAAACTGATTCACTTTGATGAGGATTAATTGTTTTTCCTTCCAGACAACTAAATTTACCTCAAATCCAAAAGATTCTACAAGAATTTGAGAAGCAGTCTGAAATAATGGATATGAAAGAGGAAATAATGAATGATGCGATCGATGATGCAATGGAGGATGAAGGCGATGAGGAAGAAAGGTGAGAAATCGCATTGTCCATAGTTGTTTTTTGTGTTTCAGCTCACGTTTTTAAAGATTACTACATATGAATTTGAATAGGATTGTGAAATGAAGGATTCAATGTGAGAATGTTACCACAGAAAAAATGATAAATTATATGAAATTTCAGTTATACTTAACCATTTTGAATTCATAACTTCTCTTCATCGTATTAAGTTGGCTACATAATATTCGTAATACTTATGAAAATCGAATAGATGTTTCATGAAAATCAATTTGCCCACGATGATTTCGAAATCCTTCGGCATACTTTACTGTTCAAAATTCAAAAAATTTTATCCATTCCACTAATGGCAATCTGCCGATTTTTAAAGAATTATTTTAATTTAGTTTCATTTTTATCTGATTCGCAGTGATGCAATCGTGTCCCAAGTTCTTGACGAGTTGGGTCTTCAGTTGACCGATCAACTGTCTGGATTGCCTCAAGCGTCGGGTTCGTTAAGCGTTTCTGGATCGAAACAACCGGTAGCAACACCAGCTGGTGCTGGTGCTGGTGCTGACGATGGCAATCTTGCAGATGCTGATGCGGACTTACAAGCCCGATTGGAGAATCTTCGCAGAGAATAAAAAGTTAAACGTGACGTATAACTTTGCTGCTTCAGTTATTGAATGAAAATAATGAAAAAGAGAAATGTATGTAGATAGATTAAGTTATGTACACATGAAGAACATGCAACGGAAGCGTGTTCCATTTAATTGTGATAAAGCTAAAAAATACAATTGCCTAATTAATATTTTCACTACGCCATCTAACTTACAGGTT
Source organism: Galerucella tenella (assembly GCA_910591685.1). Lineage (NCBI taxonomy): Eukaryota > Metazoa > Arthropoda > Insecta > Coleoptera > Chrysomelidae > Galerucella > Galerucella tenella. Next base: position 52,145 of record CAJUYH010000786.1, read on the forward strand.
ATATTACAAGCAGGTGCGACGACGCAAATTTTTTAATTTAACAAAAAAAAAGTTATTTCTGATATTTTGTCACCACATAGTCTTTTTATATACATATGAACCTACATATATATATATGTATATTACGTGTAAAAAAAACAAAATGGAAAATGAAGAAAATGTATGAGAAAATTGTTCTAATACAATAATTGATGATTGATGTAATAAAAAATAAGCAACCTAATGGTATTTATTTCAGGCTTGAATATTCTTTCAGAATTGTTCAGATACGTAAAACGAAGAAAGAATATGATGTAACTGAGGAGTTTCTCATGTTAAAAAAGATGACACTTGTACATCTTGCTTAGTTGTATTCATATATTTTTGTATTTGTTTTCTTTTTCTTATATATCATTGATTCCATTTATGCTCAGCTCTGAAGTACTGAAATAATAACTGATTGAAGAAAACGGCGTGTATGAATGTTTTTTACGTACTACATATGCAATAACTTACGAGAAATTGGTTCATCCCCAATTTTTATTTAACTACAGAGTTTCACCAATGTTTCATTCGCCAGAATCACTCATACATACATAATATTGTCAATATATCTGTATATTTAATTGGATAGAAATTTTTTTCAAAGTTTTTCTTTGAAAGAATCTGTTTATATAATTACTTTAGTAATTTCAACTCATTCTGCTCGCTGTTGCCGACTCTTTTCAGTTAACAATCAAATAATGACTAAATTATTCTTATTGTTTTTCAATAGAGAATCATTCCATGTACATATACCTTGATAGATGCTTCTTTCTATTACGATAACTGATAGAATGGTCGTTACTCCATATAGAAATAACGTTTTATTTTTACTTCCCCACTCAAGATATTGATATAGCTTTAATTTCCGGTTGTTCCTGAAATTGATGCACAATTTGTAATATTCAAAGTTATGGACATGGAGCATATTTGGTTTACAAACCGTATAGAGTCAATTGAGAGTTAATGAATTCACTTATTATCGTCTCTGAGGTATAGAACCAATTTTTTTCCATTTGCATTTGGTAAACATGTTTTATATTATTTTTTTCAACTTCTTTACCTGTCCATATTCAAACTTATTTTTATATCAAATCTATTATGCATATATTCAATCATTTGTTGCCTGTTGACTTTTAGTGCCTTTGATATTTTCTACTTGACAAATTTTAAATACTACTTTGTTATTCAAACAAAAATATTATACGTTGATATCAAAAAAAAAAATATGTATATGTTTATATATAAATTTTTAAAGATAATGAAATTGAAAATATCGATGACTTGTCATAGAGACATTTTATATCAATGTATTAATTGGAAATTCATCATAAAACTGCAAAACTGAATGGTAAAAGTGAAATTTTCATTTTTTCTGTTCTAAGAGATACCTCTATATCTCTTTCGGAATGCAACTGTTTGCCTTAAAAGAAATGAAACGAAGGTATATCTTAAAAGGGTGTACAGTATATTAAAAAATTATTCTCATTTAATGGAAAAAGATTGGAATGAAATTCAAGGAAAAAGGAAAAATTGAAAGACCGATCTATGCAGATGAAATTAAGCATTTTGATTGATTATTATTGTGCGCAGGATATGACGTCATAGTAGCATTACATTTAAGAATCCTTTTCAAATTTCAAATTCAAATCTAATTTACAATTTTTCGCTATACGTACAGCTTCCGTCAATGTAATGTGTGCTAAATTTGCAGTTTACAAAAAGAAAAATAATTGAAAAACATTAATATTATAACATTATAAACTTATTTTAAGACGAGGGTTACCCTGACTTCAAATCGATCCTAGCTTTTAATTTTTAACATTGTACATCTGGGCAAATGGCATTTTTAAGATTACGAAGTGTGATAAGTCATCACATTTTTTTATTCCTTTTTATACTTACACCTACAATGTGAGCTTAGGCCCTTTACTTTTTTTCTTTTCACATCACGATATGGTATACAATCTTTCCTATTGGAAACAAATTTTTGAAAGAATAATAAAAAGGAAAGCGACTAGATTATTTTCATTTTCGTATAGCTATGGAACTCGCAGTAAAGAAAAAAAAAAATAATGGAAAAAAGTAATTTAATTCCATTTTTTTTAACTTAAACATGTTTAATATCAATCAATTGCTCCGTTTTTTTTTCTTTGGTCTCAAAGCATTATCGATTACATAAACAAATATAAAGTTTCCGAACCTATGACTTATGTGCATATAGATATAAATGACGATTTTGTTGCGTTCTATGCAACATACAATCTGTTTGCGTCTAGTCACATAGTCGGAAATATCTTTCCATTTGTTTTCTTATTCTCATTATTATTATTATTTTCTTTCGATTGCATATATTACATATTTACAAGATATTAGTTTTGCTCCACAACCATCTCTTTTACACTACGTATATATTTTAATGAACATTATTTATCGCCATGACGTTTAGCAAAAAAAGATCTTTTTTACATTTTATTTGTAGGCGCTGCAACGAGTTTCGATATATAGATATATAAATAAATATTCGAAGCATCAAAGAGTTGTATGTATATCGTATGACACTCTCCAAGAGAGTCAAATAGTCCATACTTGGACCTTTTCCGCGACAATACACCAATTGGCATGATCATAATATGATGATATTATGTGTAAATTTTCCACGTACTTATTTATCAATTGATCGAGCTCACCTTCGCGAAACACGTGATAATATTGATGATAAGTTATTGCACCACCGCCATGATCGGACGGTAATGATTCTTGTGATGACGATTCGCTGAAATTATCTCTTCTTACTTCATTGAATCGACCATTATCGTTTGCAATTTCTTCTGATATCGATCTTCTCCCATATCGATGTTTTCTTCTGTCTTGAACACTGGAACTGTATTCAAGATTGACTGAACCCAATGATGTGGTCGACGCTGAACATAATCTCTTTGAGTTCGATGAGTCGTCACTAAGACTTATTGTATTAGCAATTGAGTCACCAATATCACTGGACTCTAACGAATTGCCATGTGTCAATAAACACCGTTTCTTGATAGTGTTATCATATTTATCAACGTCACAACTAATTAACGAATTGTTAGTTATGTTTGTAACGCTTTCCACGACTTCACCGTTTTTTGAAACCATTACAAAATCCATTGTATCTTCCGATGAGCTACTGTGACATAGAGACTCATCACCGCAATTGATCGTAGGTTCTGTTGACTCCATTAGCGGACCAATTTCATTTAATTTATTGTCATAATCCGAATACTCGTTATCGCCCGTTGATCCGCGAAGCCATGCAATTGTGTTGTCAACTAATTCACTGTATTTGCAATTAGAAATTGCCGTCACACTCGTATCATTTCGAATTTTTGTTGCGTTATTGATTTTGATTTCTGCATCATTAAATTCCAAACGTGATTTTTGACAATATTCATCGATATCGTGAATTAAATTTTCACTCAATTTTTCAGTCAAATCAACGAGATGCCGTCTACATTCTTCGTTCCATGTGTTATCGTCATCAATACCATTTTGCAGCGATGTTTTTAGTATGTCAGTTTTGACAAGATCCTCGGTGGCTTCTCGTGATTCAGAACGCACTCGTATTACTGCTCCCACAGCGCTTTCTAGTGAACTTGCGACATTTGCCGCGGCTTCCAGCAATCGAAGAGATTGTGAAGACGATGGTGCAATTTCAGAAGTTGATGACGTTATTGGTTCACCATCACAGGTCGTAGACTGACCATTAATTTCATCTGATGTTTCGGGTGGCGTTGCCTTCTTCAAGTTGCCTACAAAATAACAAAGCAAATAAAATGATTAATAATTTATTTATTGTATAGTGTCTTATAATTTCATAAAAAAAACTAAGAGAAATCATTACCTTTCTTCATAATAAAGTGTTGGTCGGAAATAACACTGATGACCGAACCAACTGATTCCGGCGATGAAACACCGCTCGAGTCACTATCTAAATCGTCAGTCTCCGGATTGAATAATTCCAATGATAGTAATCTTGGCAATGTTCTAGCTACAGTATCTAATCTACCAGCACTCGCAGTTGATGCTCTTCTAACCAATGGAAATGCTTGTTTACTACATCGTGTAGCAAAACCTGGCTTTTGTTTTAACAATTCCTTGATTTGATTGAGCTGACGTCGCCTATTATCCTCATCATTCACTAATTCTGTGCTAGATTTTTCCTTCACATCATTATTTGATAATAGAGACAATGAATCGTCAATATTTATTATTTCGTCGTGCTTATGGATCGCATTTGACATTGATTTATAACCTTTATCGGCATCTAAATTTAACATTGCCATTGTATTTTCATTGAGCTGAGTAGTTTTCTCATGAGTTGAATTGAAATCTGACTGAGCCGAGGTGGAGTTTACAATTATTACATTCTGCAATTCCATCATTTTTAGTTCCTCATCTTTCTCTATGGATGTATCACTTTCTATGGGATTGTCATCAATTTCTAAAGGACTTAACGGAGTCATTTCGATTTTTGTACAGGGCAACTTGTCGAAAGTGTTGATTAAATTACTCTGATAGTTCGGTCCAAAAAATGGTCGTGTATTAAACGAATTTATTGTCCGCGGTGAAAGTCCAGGTGGACTTGGTGGTGGTAATGACTTGCTTGTTGCAGGGAATTGTTTGAGCAATGGTGAAATAGATATTAACTTGAATCTCGGCCCATGAAAATCCGGTGGATGTTTAACACGCGGCGATGGGGGTGCGGATGTTGCACGTAATTGATAACCATAAGGCATTGTGCTATTAGTTGTGTCAATTAACGGCGGGGCCTCCTTTTTTGGCACATAAATAACTGATGCAAAGCTATCCTCTGAATCTACACTTGTATCACTCTGCAAACTGCTGTCTTTTGAGGAATCCGAACCATCCTCTTTCGATAATCGACGTTCAACTATTTCCGTATCTTTTTTCGTTGGTGTTATTACTGATGATAGGACTGAGACTTTTTCATTTTTTTCATGTTCAACATCCGTTGAATCGTCAGAGGGTTGTTCATTGTCATGAAAGGAATTTGAGTCAGACAATGTCCAGCCTTGGAGAATTTTCACAAATCCATTTTTAATTGATATTGATGCAACTTTTTCCATACTCATTGTTGACTGTTTTATCCTGTTGGTAAGGCCACTTTTTAACATTTGAAAATGACGTGTTGTCATTCTCGATGATAGTGAATCCTTGAAATTCTCAAATGTACCACCGCGCTTGCAAATAATTTCCTCATTTAATGATGCTTGTTTCATTATATTGCGACGTACACATTCACGTTCTACTAAACGCTCCATTGACATTAATTCCTCATTCATAGAACTTTGCTTTTGTACATTTGCCCTTTTCGCTGATATACTCATTGATTTACTCTGAAAATGACGCAGTAAAAATGTTGAAACATTAAGTGACAAACAGTAAAAAATGTATTTGTTTATTTT
>CAJUYH010000787.1:0-57619 GCA_910591685.1 Galerucella tenella
AGAGATTGGACATTCTTAATGAATCACCCTGTATATTGTGGCTCTGTCTAACATAGGATATTTCTTATCTATACCAATAAAACCTGACCAAATCCTCTTAATATTACCTCCATAACGGCAATTCCGAAATGTCTAAAAAAGAGTTAGGTATTAGGTGTCGCATAATCACTCCATGGCCGTTGATCTTTCGTAATTTATAGTTATTTTTGATTTTCAAGTTATTTATGCGTAAAGAATTTCTAGAAAGGACAGGTGAATTTGTCATCAATACGTTGGGGAATAAAATAGAGGGTTGTTTGAATGTATTAACTTTCTAAGTTTAGATATTTAGGATAAGCACATGAATTTGATTAAAAGGTAAACTTTCTAAAATCGTATACAGCCAAAATCATTTTACCAGAAACTCTAGTCTAGAGTCTTTCCCGCAACCACTACATCCACAAAAGCAAAAAACTACACTTATATTTCATTCTAATTAACGCTTAGAAATAATTGTATCTAAAAACACCACATGCTTCTACTGTATATTATGACCTTCAACATTTCGAACACTACAAAGTCACCCTCAGTCATAACCGGTGATATTTAGAAATAAAACGACCTGATGTAATTATCAAATCTACATTTTCCTAATTAATTAGGTCCCTACTCACAGTTTCGAATTTCGAGAGCTGTTCCCAATTTGCAAAACTAATCTAGGAATAAACCGCCGCCACATCAAAGGACAAATCCAGAGACATATCCAATCCCCCAGGGGTGTTCATTTTTTATACATAAACATCTGTCACCCCCGAGATTTAATCCACGGAGACAATGGATAGTCACATTGACATCATTGACGGAACGATTGGGTAGCCGAAAGGTCAAAATTAAATTTTAAAATGGGAATGTGTTATTTACATCGGTCATTAATCTGTAAAAGAGGTTTTTATTGAATAGTAAACAAATTGGGGCTTGGAGCAGTGAGTAAATGTAAAAAAATAATCTCTGAAAGGTTGATATAGGTACTGGAAAGTGTTTGAAAAACTAGAAAAAAATTTTTCCATGGAAACTTCACGAAAATAAAACCCATTTTGCAGGTTCTATACAAAATTCAATCACTTGAAAGTGGCTAATTAACCCAAGTAGTGGTTGAAATGACCTGGACCCTGTATCTGTATCTGTAGAGTGTGGAGGGTGACTGTAGGCTCATAGCACTTAGGCCACATGTTCCTAGGTCATCGTCCATCCTGTCCTTCCCAGGAAGGTGGACAGGTCACTAGGAGACATCTCCTTTATATCGGCAGGTGTAGGCCAAGACTCACCGAACACACAATCTCTTATTGACGATAACTCCGGACACTCGCATAAGACATGCCTGACAGTTTCATCTTCCTGTTCACACATCCTGCATAGAGGTGTGTCCACTATCCCCTTAGTATGGAGGTGTTTCCTTAGTTGACAGTGGCCAGTCAGAAATCCTACTGTTGAACGTAGGTTTTTCCTGGACATCGCCAAATATTTCTTCGGAGCCAGCTTCCCAGGGTCGCCCAAGGTGATTCTGGCAAGACTGCATCCTTCGATTCCATCCCATTTCTTGAGGGATTGAGCATGTGTGTAACGTTTGGCTAGTTCCGCAATTATTGTCGAAGTCGTTAGGCCGTAGGTGTAACTGGGTACTTTTAGTCCAGCAGCTTCCCTGGCTAAAGAATCGGCAATGCGATTACCTTCACTCCTGTCGTGCCCTTCACCCCACCTCAGGATAATATTGTTACCTGCCGAGGCGTTAGCTAAATCTTGGTGGCACTCTAGTACTAGCCCTGATATAACACGTTGTCAGTACTAGGCTAATAGGGCTTGTCTATCTGTGCAGATTGTTATGTTTTTGCCAGAAATTACTTTTCTGGTTAGTTCTTTTGTGGCAAATAAGATACCTGTTAATTCTGTTTGAACCACGCTGGTATTGTTTTCCATTAAGCACTTAATCCTTAAGTCGCGTCCACATTATGTCGAATGGTGTCGCTCCAGTGTGGATGGTCGACCGACATTGTCGATCCATAATGTGGACGCAGTTTTACAATAGTCGATTGTCGAACGATTGTCGATCGACACCATTCGACATAATGTGGACGCGACTTTAGGCTTAGTGCTCTCGAGTAAACTCCACATCATGAGCCTTCTCTCATTTTTGATCCATCTGTATATATGCGAATTGCATTTGCAGCATCTGGCTCTGTGTTCTGTTTTATTTGTATTTTGTAGGGTTAATTAAACACAAATCTGGGTTCAATGGACCTGGACCCTTCTGTATGAGAGTCCAGCAATGAAATCATTACTTCTGCACTTTTAGCAGATATTTTCAAAATTTTACCAGACGGGTCAGATCTTGACAAATTTGTTACATCCCACTTCTCATTTACAAAAAATATGGTAATTTTGTTGATCTTCAAAATGTTTGTTAAAAGACAAATAATTTCATAAAAATTTACTAGTACGAGTCGCCTCTGGTCTTATAGATTTAAGCATGGCTAATACGATGCAGAAATCTCTTCTTGATTTACTATTGATGCTCTTTTATTACAGCTGCAAATGGGGGATTGAACGAGTGTCAAAACATTATGGAGGTTTATGATTAATGACAAAATTACTAATATCCCGCATTTCATGGTATTTCTTCGGAAATTACAGGTTCGGAAAATACACTGACACATTTCTCCATGCAGTTAGACTGAATTAAACTTCAATTTAAATTATATTAAACATATAATATAAAGTAAACTATTTTTTATTATATTTGTCTCATTCGTCATCAATATTTAGATCAGCCGTATCCAGTAATTTACTCTACCGTCATCTTTCTCTTCGATGTTCCTGTGATTCGAAAGATTCTCCTCCCACCTATAGAATATCCTACTCCTTTTGTAAATTTGTTCTTTCGTCGCAAGATTAATACGACTCTAATAAGAACCTCTGCATCCTGACCTTCGCAGATCCATTAGGTATTCATTCCTATTATGCCAGAGCTCTCGGTACTCTCGTCAATAACTTCCGCAGTAGCATCTTATCTTGTAATCTGCTCACTCTCTGGGCAAAAATTTGTAGCTGCTATGGCAGTAGATTCAGAAAGATTTCTAATTTGTATGTTGGGGCTGTCCTCATTCTGTATCGATCCACCCTGTTAAGTCTTTACCCACCATAATACCGAAACATGGGTCTAGTATATAGCTAAATGATAAATTTTAGTTGTAGGTCTAGTTTTTTCTGCACTTAGTTCTGTACAGGTTGAGGGTTATTGTACTTTCCTTGGACACATCACTCCTTTAATCTGCAGTAATCTATTTTTTCTTGGCAGTCCAACTAAAAGCATTTTTTCCTCTCAAATCCTCTGCATATAACAGACTACAGCTTCCATGGTTAATACTTCCCTACAGTGGCCAGTTTATTCTGAGTACTGGTAAAAATTTTTGGAACATTTATCATGCAGCATATTTTTTCAAATTTCGTGAATACGCACCTGCTTTTGGTGGAATATTAAACGGTTATTTTGAAATCGGCACACATTAAATATAAATACTGACAAGTACTTCCTGCACTTTTAAATATTATAAAATTGAACGTGATAAGAAACCTGGTCATCTGCCAAAAATAACATAATTTCCAATAAGTAACACGTAAAAGCGTCAAATATCAACAAAGTATTTAAAAATATGGTCAATATTAGAGATGGAATGATCGAATGGAACTATTATTTTGAATGGGAAAATTATTCTTTGTTTGAAAAGCCTCAGGAATCAGTGAAATTGTTAATAGAGATTCCTGCAGTTTATTGAAATACTAGAATGGTATTAGCGGAAGGTTTCTCTGCTATTGTTCATTTTAAGTTTTCTTAATGCTTAACAATCCATTATAGAAAGGTGGAATCAAATTTTATTTACGACTTTAAATATGAGACTAAATGATAAAATGAGAAAAAACTATTCAAAATACATATAAATATCATTTAAATTCATCCATTTTGGTTATAGTGTTGTTTTTAACAACAATATCTTGAATTCTATCATCTAGTCCAGGCTTCACCAACCTTTTTGAGGTGACGGTTATTTTTTGAAGTTAATTCCCACCTCTAGACTTTCCAAATCCGTTAATTATAGCTAAATGAATCATAGCAAGAAATGATGCACTACTGGAGCTCGAAATCTTTACTGCGCGCTTTCAGATATTCTTCTGAGAGCTTTCTTAACGGTAATTTACTACTCGGAATCCCGAAGATGCAAAATCGGGAGCATTAAAAGTGTAAAAAAGGAACAACAAAGTGGCTGAAGTTATTAATTCAAGATGGTATATCGGTCTTCTCAAGGAACCAGATTCTAAACATCAGTGGCAGAGGACAAGGAACGAAAAAAATAATGAGAAGTTGAATGAGATATCATTAAATTTTTGTTTTATATTTGCACCAATGGCTATATCGTTAGAAGAAAGAAATTTGTTCAACTCTGAACTTGTTTTTTTCGGGCCGAGATGGGAAACTCATTTTCGAATGAACCATACCCACCTCAAACTCGCCGTTACTCCCGCCTTGGAATCACTATACCCTAGCATACTTCAAGACTAGCGGCGATCCCTCACACACTCTCGGTCATCTTCTCCCTTCTATCACTCCTACCTCTCACATGCCATGTCGAGTCCTTCTCTTTCCCCAATCATGCTCTCTACTACGCCACTTATCTATTCCTCCTCGCCTCTCAACATAATCTCCACCATATTTTCCCAATACACCGCCTCTCCCAGTTTATTTTCCAACTTCTTCAAAAGTTCCTCGTTCTTCCAACATCTAAACACATGTCCCACATCATCCTCCACTTCACATCTCTCGCACACTCCAGTTTCTCTACTCTGAACTTAAATGACGAAAAGAATTAGCTGATAAGCTTTGAAAATTCCTTTTAAAAATAAAATACCGGGAAAAATGCATATCCAGAATTGAAAAAGACTACTGAAGCATGCGAATCTTTAACAGACATTTTAACAATTGAATTTACCAAACCTAACTTACTTTATTCACTTTTGGTAACTGAAATTGAATGTTAGCTCGATACAATTATTATTTTGCTTTGTGGAACCAATTCAACTGTCTAAAGCTCTAAAGTTTCCAACTTTCAGTTTTTCCAATACAGTAACATTCTAATATTTTCAAAAAGCATTATATTTTATTCGTGAAAAATAAATGTATGAAATAATGCAAATAAGTGATCACCCTATTGCTCACATCGGAATCCACTATACGTTCGGATTTGTGATAATTAAAAATTAAAACAAAATGTAGGGAGTTGATAAAATGCACAAATTTGGAAAAAAATAAGTTTATTTTTAATATTTTTTTGATGAAAGCGCGGTAGCGAAGACTTTAAGAAAGTTAAGCTCATATTCTCACTATCAACATGGCTCAAATTCATCAAAAAATATATCATATCATGATTTTACATACGTCAAAGCCCCTATTTTATAATTCCTGTGTTCATATATCCAAAATCTTTTCAAATCTCAACCCTTAACCTTTGCCATCCTGTATCTTTTTTACCACCAATTTTATTATAGCAAGATACATTGTTTATTTTCTTTTAATAATTAAAAAGCACAATAAAAAGCCTAATTGGAGCGCTACTGATATTCTAAACAAATTACAGCGTAGCTATTCCAATGTCCGAATTCGACTTGCTCTCATCTCAACATTGCATATCCACTATCCTGTGGAATGTTTGCGTTTAATCAAGATCTAGGGAACAAAGTGCCGTTCACTTGTTTTTTTTTCACTTCATTTTCGATGCTTTTCCATTCGATTCGATTCCTGTCAGTTCCTTCCATCGGTTTTATGAGATAATTAACGATCCAATCTCATGAAAGTATTTTTCTAAAAAACTACTTACCAAAAAAAACCGATATACCAAATTCATTTCATAGGAATATTATAATGTTTAGGATTCACTACAAAATTGAGACCTTGCTTTGGAATTGTCTCAAAACTCACAATTCTTCAATGACTATCAATTTCCTATTCGGTATTGATTGTTTTCTGTATCTATCTTACAAGTACAAGGTCCCATCTCCATAAAATTTAAATGGAATCACATTACTATGGATTCCAGGATTCACTGGTATAGAAGGTAATGAAATAGCAGATGAACTAGCAAAGAGGGGGACTGAAATACCTTTCTGGGGGCCTGAACCCTGCATATTTTGTGGCATGGAAGAAGAAACCTCCATCCACATACTTTCCAACTGCACAGCACTTCAAAATACTAGAGCACAGCACCTGGGAGATTACTGGATAGCAGAGGAACATTTACCTAAGTTGAAGCCTGCAGACGTCCTGAAATTCCTCCGGGAAATAGGACTAAAGAAGCTACTAGTTTTTGAGACTCTCCTCAGTAACAAAGTAGAAGTAAGGGGGTACGATAGATCTTTTAGGTCTCAGTGAATGTCACCCCAAAATACATACATACATACATAGGTCCCATCAATTGCAATGTCCATTGAAGGCAGCTGTGGGCTACAGATTTCTTCAATAGTACAATGCTTCTTGTAAACTTCTTTACCTTCGGACACGATCTGGGAAAACCGTTCATCTAGCTTTTTCTAACAAATTCACTATCTATGAAAAAATACATTTTCACTCACCCAGTGCTTCCTAGTACCTAGTACCCGATTAACGAAAGGTTGAAGTTTTGTTTAAAATGCATAGTCTTTATTATACAACAGAGTCTGTTGATCTTGCACTTATGTCAGATGGTCTTTAACAGTTAAACGTTTCGACCAATGCTCAGTGAGTAGCACCTGATCGAATTCCTTTTTTCAAAGTCTTAAAGCAATGAAGATTAACGATAAACCCATTATATTCCAGGAATATTTGAATATTATCATTCTATCAACTACAAATAAACTTTGATTCAATGTTTTATTTCTGTATAAATCTATACTTGCCGATGTAATTGTGTTCTACGAACGCCTCTGATTTTCCTGGTCCAGAAGATAATTACCTACTGGAAAATTTCGATGGAAGAAAAGCGATGCTGATGCATAGAAAGATAAAGAGAGATCCAATACTTGTCCTAACAAATTCGAATTCGATGTTGCAGAGTATTTGCTGAAGTATCTACCGATTTCAGGAATTACTCGCTACCCAACGGTTAATTGTCTAGATTTCTGGAATTTTAGTTCGGAATAGAGAATAGAGACTTTTTTTATTCCGGATTCAAATGTAGAGATTGAAATAACCTAGTCAAAGAGTCTGGCAACTGAAAAAAAAGAAATAAATTTTTGAAGTTTATCCAGTTATATCTGAGTTACCAGTTTCCAATTTAAATATAATAAGCATCTTCTTTTTCTGCTGTTAGCTTGTATTTGGAAGCACTCATCTCTCAACCTTTCATGCATCATCGTTTTCTTTGATACATCCTCTGAAGCCAAAAATCCAAGAAAGTCTGTAGTGGTCAGTTCTTTCCAAGAGGGAATCTTAAATAGTATCCTTCATTTCAAATTTTTAAACCTAGAGTTTACAATTCTGTACCAGCTCTAAAGTAGTGGAAGTAACAGACTGCACCAAAGAAAAAAGGAAAATATTGGACCACTGAAAAGATCTAGTGGGGCTTAGACAATCAAAGATGGAACAATTCGAAGTTAGAGGTCGAGAACGACTTGCTGTTCTTGCAAGTAGGAACGCAGTTGGATACCGGCCCACTCTGGTTTTGAAGGCAACGAAATGGCGGATGCACTGGCGGAGGGGGCGGCAGCTCCTTTCTGCGGCCCGAGCCCGACCCTAGGCCTAACAAAACAAACAATACGCAAGGAGACGAGGAAGTGGCTGAGGAACCAGCACCTCGCTCATTGGAATGCTCTGCAGGGTCCTAGACAATCCAAACTTCTACTGAAGGGATGGACTGATGGACACGCTAGGGCAGCTATTGAACTACCAAGGAGTAGGTTGAGGAAGATAACAGGACTCCTAACTGGGCACTGCTGTGTGAGGAAGCACCTCTACAACCTAGGAGTAGAGGAAAGTTCCCTATGTAGGGGTTGCGTCAGTCCATGAGACACACGTAGGCACCACTGAAAAAAGTTGTGGCTTTTATTGAAGGGTTCGGCTTCATGAATGTCTAGGTAGCAGGAAGGGCACAATGGGCCACGTAAATGCTTACTAATTTCCCGTACTTGGTATTTCACAGATCCTGTTAAAAATCTGTTAATAGTTCCCAAAAAAAACGCCGTTGGTACAGCAAAATAACCTAATAATGCGAGAGAAAACGTTTAATTCTACTTCACATATATAATCATGAAATTCTATAAGGGTGTCTATTTGTAACAGTTGTGAAACACCTCAAATACGTCGAGGCTTACGATGATAATATATTAACACAACATATGTGTGATTTGTTGTGTTTTGCTAACGCTAATTAGAAATCACGTGTTAGTTACATAATTTATAGGCATCACTACCTCGAAATTCATGGTCTAGCGGTTAATGAAGGGATGTACATTAACTTAGATTGAAATTTAAGACCTACCTCAAGATAACGGCTTTGGAAATATTATTTTAATATTCTTTGTTGAAAAACAGCAGAGTAACTGAACACAGACTGCTTACTTCATTTACATCTTGTCTTGCCTGAATTGACATTTATATTAGTTACTGGATGTCCTATAGGATAGGAGACCAAAGTAGTTTGAAAAAAGAAGATATAAGCTACTACACTCGGCTGCCAACAACTTATCCTACAATTTTTTCATTTTAAGTTTTTTGAAAATAGTTATATAGGGGTTTTTTAAATGCATCAGGCCACATAACCCACCTACAAATACTCATGATACACCCTGTATAGCTTGTGACCTAAAGACCCCAAAGACCAAGTGGGAAAAAATTTCAATCGCATGTGAAAATGTAAAATATTAATTCGAGAAATGATATGTTAAAAGGGCAAGTGGTGCGATGGTTGTGATAGAGCTTTGCGTGTTTTCTAGCCATCATCATGGATTCTGGCAATATCCACATGTCGACAGTTTCATAAAAATTACAATTAACGGAAAATATATTGTTACGTGCAGCTAGGCACGAATTATATAATTTTTTCCAAAAATGTATAAAAATTCTCGAGTAAAATTAAGTTTTATAATCAGGAAGTTTCTGGATCTTTCGATGACTACAAAATACTCTTTTTCTCCAAATGACATTGAAAGCGGCCTTTTAATGACACTTGGCAGGCTTAGAAGTTGTACTTTTAATGCCTAGGCAGAAAAAGTTCACTTTTACTGCCTAGGCAGAAAAAGTTCGTTGCTAGGCAACCTTCCAAGTAATAATTTAAATCAAACTGGTTATTAAAATTTACAATGACATTAAGAGAACTCAAAATGATGCTGATGATAATAAACTGGTTTTATTGCATTAAAACTACAAACTACAACACGAAATTTTCATTTATTAGATATATTTATGGTGAATTGTGAACCATTATTTAATACAATTGAACTCTGTCCACTTCCCTCCTTTCCAGTAAAATTAACAACTTTAGTATCAACACTTGATACTCCGGAAATGCCGGAAAATATTTTATTGCCGATGTTCGACTTATTGGCTAGCGAGTTCTCAATATAGCCCTCCGCGACAGCAGAAAACTTCCATCCTCCATGTTGCTTCAACATTGTTATGTCCCTACCAGAATGCACCAGCAACGTGGCCGAAGTTCTGCGAAAGCAGTGCCCGGTATACTCTTTCGCATGGGATAGTCCCAGAAAAAGTAGCAATTTCTTCTGGCATTTTACCGAATTTGTGAATGCCAATGAATTGATGATGTGCTTTATCGTTCGCATACTTATAGAAGACACGCCGATTATTTAAATTCGAGGGTCTGGAGGCTGCATATTTTCTGTAAACGCTTAAATATTCCGTTACTACGAAAGATCTTGATCTTTTGGTCTTAGTATTTGATAGCCTAATTAGCAATTTGTCGCCCATATCATTTATATCATCTGTTTTCATTTGCAGAAGCTCATCACATCTACAAGCCCCAGCGACTGCAACAATGAGTACAACCTAAAATATAAATTGAAAATTAGTTCTTCAATCAATAGATCATTTTCAATATATTCCTACCTTCATACACAAATACAGTTCATCTGGGGCATCTGATAAAAATTTCTCGGTTTCTTCTCTTTCAAAAACTCGGGATTTTTTTGCATGGAAACCGTCTGACTGGCGTTTCAAAAAATCCCGAAACTTCAGGTATTTTGCCAAATCAATGTTATTTTTTTATGTTCAGGATAGCTTTCAACATCGAATAGGTAGACCATAACGTTGAAGGCTTCATTTTCTTTGAAAGATCGGAAAAATAGACAATCAGCACATTTTCAGAGAAAGATCCACCAGCCGCGGCATTAAATCTTGTGCTTTTATGCCCAGTAAAACAAATAACTATTTTTTGACCACTTTACTCCCATAATTGTCCATATTTAGTCCCTTCTGGCTTGTTTAGTTCATTTAGTGATACTGGAGAAAGGGATTAGATTAAATTAGATTAGAATTGAAGTGGCCCTTTGTCCTATCCCACTGCGACCTTTGCAGATATATTGTGTTCTTCCCTATATTTAGAGCTCGATATCTAGCTTTATTCTTCTACTTATTAGCCTGGATACCACCTCTATTGCGTAGCTCTCTGCCTGTAGTTTTGCTTCTCCGAGTAAGTGAAACCGCACCCTTGCTAGGCCTTCGCACTCACAGAGTATGTGCTCTGCGGTTTCGTCTTCTTCCTGGCAGAACCTGCATAGGCTGTAATCTGCTGGGCCAATTGTGTGCATATGTTTCCTCAGTCTACAATGCCCTGTCATCATTCCCACCATCATCCTCGGCGTTTCTCGACTTTGACATAGTAGGTCTTGTGATAGTTTTGCCGAAGGACTTTTAGGGAATAAGTTAGCGTGCCTTTGTCCTGGGGTTTCATACCACCAGCGCAACGCCTGCTTGTTTATCCATTTGTGGATGCTGGAGAACTTGAGCATTATCAATTGCTCCAGAACGCGTTTGCACTAGATGATTATAATAATGGTTATTCGCAAATTTATCAGTTATTGAAACAGTTCACGTCAATTGTATGCATCCATGTCTAACTTGTAGCTATTCAACGAATAACTCCAGACTTTAGTTACATTCTATTCATAATTGTTGCATTCAATCATTCCCAATAATTGGTGACTAAAAATAACATTAAAATCGCTAGGCTGTCATAAATTTATAGTAGTCTATAAACATAAAAAGTTTGGACACAAAGTATCATTTAGTATACGGCCTATCATTGTCACGACTCGTTCGCTAGATCCGTTAGCCCATCAACATTCCAACCAACATTCTGCTATAAAAGCCCCGCAATTCATAAAACCGGGACGTTTACGATTACCAACTGTTAAATATGAAAAATTCATGGAAAGCACGTTTTTCCGATCTCTGGATATACTGAATTTGCGAGACTCGAGACCTAGATATTTCTCATAGATTCAATTAATTATGTTAGTAGAATACTGCAATTTATCGGTCTTACTAAGCAGATCGTGATATGTATTTATTAGCTTCAGGGTATTTCTTTTAATCGTGCTTTCGATAACTTTAAGCTACAACGAATTAAACTGTCAATTTATGTAATCTTAGGATAATTAGATCTTCTATATTATCTGATTATCCAATTATATACTGTATTCCGGAGAGTGTATTCCAATTGGTGATTCCAATCGAGTCTATTAGCCCTTTTAATGCTCAACAGTCTTTTATCTTGGGAAATCTTTTCATGTGTGCTCTATTTCTAGTATCCTATATCTTCAATGGGACGTTACTCCACCTTCGGATAATGTGTGAGGCTGCTTCCTCCTCTTCCATGCACAACCAAGAGACAGGTTCCTCAATATGCCAATTGTAATTCCTTGGGATACAGTGACTTCGACGGTTTTTTTAACAGAAGTTTGCTTTGTTCATTTTTTGGATGTGGCTTCAATACGACTCATGCTTAGTTTGAATCCATCGACATCTACAACCACGTGCAGCAGCTTTTCAATGCAGTTTCAGACCCCAGCATGCTGGAGTGTCCGCAGTTTCAGCACATTTAACAGTGACTCTATTATGGTTTGTCATGGTTAAGAGTCTTTGTAGGCAGTCCCAGGACGGTGCAAGGATCTTTTGGTTTCTATACCCATACACCAAAATAGTATATTAAAGTATAAGTGGATTTTAAGGTCTCTAACACGCGCGATTTTTCGAGCACGACAGCGAAGCCGGAGAGCTCGAAATAGAGCAAGTGTTTTAGAGACCAGTTATCCACGAATACTTTACGCTATTTTTTTCATTGGTGCACTTTGAAATTATAAGTAATGGTATCTATTACTACTACAACAACAAGAAATGGAAATAAGAACTAATAATGTAAAATGGTTGAATTGCGTTGTCATGGAAATGAGGAAAACATAAACCAGGGTAGGGGATCTCTGAAGGCGCAAGGGTGCTGCCACATAGAGAGTCCCGTCAGTACTAAAATTTCTAATTTAATGAAAACTGTAACGTCGTTAGTGGTAGTTGCAGATTTTTCCGCATATATCAGCGCTGACATCCTAACCATGTCACACATTACGCTAGAGCTTCTGTCATTTGTCATTTGATTTAATTGTCTTCATGCAAATTTGTAGTCTGTCAAATATATATTTATAAAAGTGGTAATTTAAACAATATTATGAAGAAACTAACTGAAATGTTGTTATAATTAGCGAGAACACATGTTGTTGATCACTTCTCCGTACAGTGCAATACATTTAAACTGTGGTTTGTATAAAATAACTAGTCCAAAAGTGATAGCTTAAGTGGCGAAAAAAAAATCTTTTTTGGGATTTTTCTCAGAAAAATATGTATAACCCGCAAATTTTTTGACGGATTATTCTCAAAATAGGTGAGTACTATCGATCTTTCGCAAAATCAGTCAAAAATTAGTGTTTCCCTATAGTTCAACGGACCCCGAAAATACCCGAAGATATATAAACTAAATCATTATTGCTTTATTTTCCTCACTTCAGGCATTCTATGGTCCATTTTTTGACATTTCATTTAATTTAACTTGACTATTTGATTGTTATTATTGTAATATCAATCTAATGTTGAGTTACTTTGAATGAAATATTAAAAAATGGCCCATAAATGTCATTTTGCAATAAAAGTGAAATTACAGTAATTTTGAATATGCCGCCAAAAACTGTAAAATTACAGGAATCTTCTTTTTCGGCTGTTAGCGAAGTTCACAACCACCTGATTTGTGTTAGAGGTACTGGCGGGACTCTCAAGGTGGCGCCACCCGTACAAACAGAGGGCGCTACGGGTCAGTTTCCCATCTATAAGTATTTTTTATCTAATATTGAAATTGTTGAATATTGTTCGAATGAAGGTTTTGACGTTACAAAGTACTCCTGTCAGATCAATAATAAAAAAATTGTCATTTAGACCAATTTAGACTTCGTTTCTCGAGTTGTTGATGTTGCAACGCGCGTGTTTTAAAGTTCGATTTAAACACGATGAGGAGTGCTTCAAATAGGTAAAATGGCTCATCAATGAAAAAAACATTTAAGTATATGATAATCACAATAGAGTAATTATGCATGGCACTTCCAAGTTCGTACAATAAAACCTACTATTACTTGTAGACACTCTGATTAATATTCATTTTTTTTTTCATACACTCTCCAAATAAATATTCAAGTACTTTGAGCCCGAAGCGTAGATAAATCTTTCGTTAATAAACTGCACTAGCAAGTTAAATTCTGCACCCGAACTCGAAACTCCTTTCATTCAAACATGCGATATGATAAATGCATTTAGAGCGTGACTAAGCTAACACGATAAATATGAACCCTCTCGATACACGATTACTTAGTTCTTGAATAATTTTTGTCATTAAAATTTCTCAGGAAATCTAATAACCAAGGCGTGATTCGGGCTAGGCGTGCAGCAATGCGGAGACGTGTGAGGAATAGAGTACAGAGAGCTTACAAGTTTTTTTTCACAGAGACTGCATTGAATATTTTTTCAATAAAATGGTTCTTCACCTGTGGCACCGTACACTAACTACCGACAAGTAAATTCACTTCGTCGGCTACCGAAAATTTCCTTACCCCCTCCTATCGTCTGGCGAGTTCTGGCTAGTTTAAATCGAGAAAGTGTTGACTACAGGGGTAGCACGCAATGCTAATGTGCTGCTGATCGGAATTTCGGAAATATAATTTTTGTTTTGTTTTCGTTTTTGTGAGCAAATCATTGTTTTTGCGTGAGCATTTAAATATTTATACATATTTTTATCATAAAGTTGTATTTAGTATAATTATAGTGACTTATTACATTGAAAAATGCCTGGAGTGGTGTATTGTTCTGTTGATGATTATCACAGAAGATTCCCAAGAGACAAAATTAGGTAAGAAAAGAGATAATTTAGTAGTATACAAGTAAACATTTTTTATTTTCTATATTATATTGCAGATGAGAAGCTTGGGAAAATGCTTTGGGTTTTAAAGGAAACCACCGATATGCCAATATAACGGTAGAACAATGTTATAATAGGATAAAAATTTGTAATTTGCATTTTACTGACAATAGTTTCACAAATGAATTGAAGAATCGAATCAACGAACGCACCGGAATTCGGTCCCGCTACCTGCGGAAGGGACTAACTGTAACGGATTAAATTCGAAGTGTGGTCCCACCAGCGAAAATGCGATTTCGGAATTGGGTCCCATGTACCTACTATTTGTTTAATTTGACTTTTATTTTCCTTCACATTTTTTTGGGCTTAGGACCAACAGTACACACTTATTGTTGTTGTACTGGCATGTTCAAAAATAAAAACAGTACGTGAAATAGTAATTAAATGGCATATTTACAAATGTACGCTAAACGCGTATCGTCGTATATTATGTAGGTACCTACATATATATATATATATATATTTAAAAATCTTAACACAAAATGGGGCCGAATTTTTTCGAAACATGTCGAATGAACGTATAACGGTCAATTATACCATTTTGAAATAAAAAATTTTGTTCAGAAAGAAAGGCCTCTTTTTTTGCGAAATTTTGGTTTTTGACGCAGTGCTACGCATTTTTACGTAAATTTCACATTGAACATCTGTAAGTGCTTTTATAAATACGTGGATGTTGGGATGGGGAGCATTAAACATTGCATTAAATTTTGCGTGGAATGATTCGCAGTTATTGGTGGTTCGCGTTACAGATGACGAAAATTCAGCCCAAATGTGCGGAGGAAATAAAGAAGAAGGTGTCACTTCAACATCCGTTAGACGAACACGTGTTCGTAGTTCAGTCTAAAATAATTTTAACAAATTTTTTTAAAAATGTTTAATATCTAGATATAATACACCCTAAACAGGGGATCATTTTAATTTTAATTTTAATGTTATCCTAGATCTTTTAATTTATGACGTCAATGTGTTGTCAAAGTTTCTTGTATAAATTACCTGACGAGTAAGCACTGAAGATGGCTTAATAGCCGAAAGCGCTCTGCGATTTTGATAAATTAATATTTACACAGAATACAAATATGTTTTCTTGACTTTCGAGTCATGTGTACTCAGCTATAAAGTATTCACCAATAAAGAATCAGACTTAATATAAGTATTCAGGACAAAGTCACAAAATTTCATGTGTATGATTAATTACAGAACCTACGATAATATCAGATTCATTTAATTTGATGTAGCTTTTACATTTTGTTTTGTTAATGCAAATGTATCGCTTGACATTATGAGATAATGATTTTTGAAAACAAAATTTAAACCCATCTATTATTAATAAACGCTTACCCTTTTCACTCGTCATAGAGGTGAAATTAATATTTTCCATGTCAAACAAAAAAACAAACAAAATCACAATAACGGATACAAATGAACACGTCTTACACTCTGCACTTCAGAAGAACAATTGCTAAAAATAATTTTTTAATACCCACATGAAATCTACCTGCTTCGACAGCGGACCGAATTACGAAATCACCCTCTTGGATTTGGACAAGGTCCCTGTGAGCAGGTAGCCCTTTTGCTAGGTACCCGGACCGAATTCCGAAACACCGGAATCAACTGATCCGCAATACCTTCTTTATTTTTACAAAGAACTGGAGGTGAGATATCTGCTATATCTGTTTATTGCTTTAATTTCAGTTGAGCTAATTAATTATTGATTGAATTGGTTCCATTTAAATTTTTATTTTGTGGGAAATGTTACACCAAACAGAAAATTACAATTTCTTATCAACGAGAAACCTTAACCAGGATTGTCTGGAATTTTTTTTTGTCAAATCAGAAATTGTTGTGGTGATGCAAGAAACCCTACGCCAATCCAATTCTGCAGAGCGTTTAAGAAAATAACTTCTCTTGAACATTTAGATTACTCCGAAGGAGCAAACTGCATGCAAGATTTAAATGAGATTCTGCTCAATACAAAATCTGAATTGCTTAAAAGTACAGTTAGTTCTACGACTACAAAAATAATACCTATATTCCTTTAAAAGTGTTTACGACTGATTTATAGAAATATAAAAAGTGTGGATGGGAATGCACTGGTATACGTTACTGGATACCTACTTAAAAAGTGTTTATTGCAGCATTCCTGTAACACTTGCTCAGAATTTATTAAGATAAATGATCTTGAAGGAGAATCTACCGTTTTTATGAAATATAAAGATTATAGTGTTTCATCCAGCATTTGTAATTTGGTTGTGCCTCCCAAAAATTAATAAAATAGCCCCTGAATATGGTGTCGGTATGAAGCTTAATAATAGCTTTAAGAATGTTAAATTGTGTCATCCTTGTACAAATTTCCAATTGATTATTTTTAATCATTGTATACAATATTACGTATTTATTATACACTGAAATTTGCTAATCGTAACATTGAAACTGAAAAATTACAGAAACAACACCCCAAACTAAGTATACTTAAACATTTGTAATCTTCACTTTGTTAAACATGACAATTTAATCAATAATTCACTTTATCAAATCTCAAGCTTCAATAAATGAATTTTCCTATAGTAGTATTTTGTTCCCTGAAAACCTGTATCGGATTGTGCCGTAAATCAGTAATATACGTATTTAACCACACGATTGTCCCTCGTAACTGTTGTATTATGATGTATTATGATAAAAGACGTGTAAGGCGCAAGATAAAAGATGTACTTACCAAAATTTTCAAACGTTCCGACGCAAGTGAATTTACTTGTCAGTAGTTAGTGTACGGTGCCTGTGGTTATACAGAGCATTATTGGATTCTCCTCTACAAGAAGATTAAAAAATGAATTTTTTCTATATTTGTAGCATTGTTGGGTGTTTCCTTCTGTTGCTTGAGCTTTTAGGGTTATAACAATTCCTGACTAAAGTAATTTTGAAAATAAGTACGTCTCTGTATTTATCTATAGTCCCAATTAGATTGACAAAATTTGATGATATCTGTAATAATAAATTTATCAACTTTTAGCATCTTAATTTATTCAATCTTCAACTAACAATTAACTTTTTGATTTTATTAGTCTTTTTAAATGATTGACCTCTTAATACACACTAAACGTGAACTCAGCGGGTAGCTAGTTGACCCTAATTTAATAATTTCCCAAGCACACGTCAAATTCAATTAACCGGTGGTTAATAAACTAATTCTAAACCCCTAATTCCAGACGAAAGAGTCACGCAGTCCTCTACTAGGCCTACGATGTCATAACTCTCGACCTTGATAGCTTCATTAACATGAAACAGTTTCATGTTTTAGTTGACTTAAATTTATGCGACAATCGTTAATGTGAATCTAGATCTAATAAATCATAAAGAAGGGTTGCTATAGAGTCATTAGTATTTGGGGAAATATATCAATAGTTGGAAATACTATATTTCTTGCAGAAAGTATTAACGGGAGAATAAAGGGTTTTAAGTAATTGAATTAAAAACCACTTGAAGTTCAATCTTCACGAGAAACTTGATAATCTGTATCTCAAGCGCAGCTCCTAGAGTCCGACTTTTTGTATGACCTGGAATTAATTCCAGGACAACTTCATTCGTCTCACCCAATCGACTCGTATTCCATTACAACTGCTGGAGCATAGTGCTCTTATTGCAACCTGTCTAATTGTTATAGATCTGTTACAGTAGGCATTCTCCAGCATCCTTTCAACCCACAAATCAATAGGCTGTTGTATGCTGTCCAGTATATTCACTCTTAGTTAGGGAGGCGAGGTCGCTAAATGGCAACATTCTCGAGCGCCGTCGAAACCTATCAAAATCGAAAGATAAAGTAATTTCGAAAAGAAAAGCTCGTATGGTAAAAACCATTTCAGCGGTAGGTATGGCGTGTACGGTTTTTCAAAAATGTTGAAAAAAACAGTTACTTGGGCATTCTCGAGCGCGTCAGATATTCATACCACGTATGCCCCAAGTGCCTCTGATAACAACAGTATACTAATCTGCCGGTTTGCGTGGTGGGGGTAGCCATATAAAGTAGTCAAAAATCGGAAAAAAAAATTCACTCGAGCGCGTCAGATTTTCGGAAGGGGTATTGAGTAGGCGCCAAGGAAGCCCCTTTTTTTTCTGGCCGAGATGGGAAACTCATGTTCGACTGGGTCCTCAACCAGTACCCAGACAATGTTGTACTCATCCCCAACGGAGATGCCTACCAACCAAACCCACCTTAATCTCGCCGTTACTCCCGCCTTGGAATCACTACCCTAGCATACGTCAAGAAGGGCGGCGGACCCTCACACACTCTCCATCATCTTCTTCCCTCTATCACTCCTACCTCTCTCATGCCATAGCGAGTCCTTCACTTCCCCTAATCATGCTCTCTACCACGCCACTTATCTCCATCCATTTCTCCTCGCCCCTCACCATAATCTCCACCATATTTTCCCAATACACCGCCTCTCCCAGTTTGTTTTCTAGCTTCTTCAAAACTTCCTCATTCTTCCAACATCTAAACACATGTCCCACATCATCCTCCACTTCACATCTCTCGCACACTCCAGTTTCTCTTTTCCCAATCTTGTGGAGGTAACCCACTCTTGACCCATGCCCTGTGAGCACCTGCGTCAAGAAGTAGTTCACCTCTCCAAATTTCCGGTCCACCCAATTTCTCCTGCTCCCAATCGCTCCTTTCAGCGCGCCCTCATACTCATCCCACCTTCTTTCCATTTCCTCATCCATCCATTCCTGTACTTCCTCTCTGCTCGCACCCCCAGCGTTTATGTCTGGCTCTAGCCATCATGTTCATTGGATAGGACCGTGACAGCACTGCTGCTGCCAGTCCACCCACTGTCCTGTACGCCTGCACCACCCTCAGAAGTATTCCTCTCTGCACCCGCAGGAGTGGTCTAACCCTCGCATTCAACCCTGCTTTCTCACCCCTCACTTCCGCGCCATACAGCATACTCTGCTCTACCGTCTTACCAATTATCCTCCTCTTCCATTTTCCCGGTCCTTTCACATTACCCATTAATCTTCCCAGCCACGCTGCCCTTACTTTTGCCTTCTCTGCAGCCTTCAACATATGGGTTTAAAATGATAATTGGCTATCCAACGACACCCCCAGATACTTCACCGCTTCCTCCATCCGAATTTTCTTTCCCTTCACCATCACCCCCACATCCCTTGCCTTGCTCCGCCCCGTTACCAGTAGCCCCACCGTCTTATCCTCAGCCACTTCCAGTCCACACCGCTCTATCTTCTCCACAATCTTCCTACACATCCTCTCGGTCTTTCTTTCTATCTCCACCTCTCCCTCTGCCGTACATACCAGACATACATCGTCCGCATACACCGTAATCTCACATCCCTCTTCTCATACTATCCCACAAACTTCATCAAACACACACTTCCAAAGCGTCGGTCCCAGAACCGAGCCCTGGGGCACTCCAATCTCCGCTCCATACCTTCTCCCCCCCTTAAAACAAACTGACGATTTCGGCGTGACGATAAGTTGACGACAAACTTTTGGAAATGCAAAAAAAAATTTTTTGAAATACTCGTCAGATTTTCATAGGAGAGGTTTATCTCGGTATCCTGAAAGCTTATTTTCTTAATCTGACAAAAATGTTGGTGGGCTCTCTTAATCTGACCGAAAAAGGTCTGTATTACATGTTTATGGCACTTTTTTGCTTCAATTTTTCACTTCGTTTTGCTTACGGTACATCTAAAAAATAATTTGAGGATCAACAGGCTATTGAATAATATAAATAAATGAAACTGTACATGTTAATAATACTTTTGTATACAGATACGCGTAACTTTTTCCGAATCTACGAAAATTGTCGAGAAGCTTTAGGAAAAGAAATTGAGATATAATAAAAGTTACATAATTTAATCATCGTTGTTCCATATCAATTTTTTCAACACCCTCCGTTTTCGGACACAAAAAAGTTTGAGTTTTCATGATGCTTTAAGTCCAAAAGTTTTAACTTTGGACAAAAATGTAAAAAATGTTTTTTCTATAAAATTAAGTTACCTTTTTTTATTTAAACTTTTTTTTTGTAATGTACCTATATGCCGCAACGCGTTTTTCGGAAGACGAAATGGATCCTCCACACTTCCGGTCATGCGGAAACCGGCAGATTTTGTATTTTTAGTATTTTTAGATTATATTCTTCAAAAAAAAAAAAAAAAAATCGCGCTCGAGAATGCCGGATTAACGTTTTTTATAAGTTCGCGACCCTATAACTAGGCGGCGTCATGGACTTATCGTCAGATTAGTTAAATTTAGTCTTAAAACACTAAGATCAACCCCTAATATCTTAATCTGACGCGCTCGAGTATTTCAGATTATCGATTTTTTTTACTAATCTGATCGTCTATCCTAGGTGCGCGTCACTACATATAGAGCTAATACTTTCCAAAGTTGTTCTATTAGGTCTAAGGTATCTCTCATATTTTCAACTGCCACGCTCGAGTATTCCCGAAAAATCCCCTATTCGCCTCCCTAACTATCTGGTCCATTTAATTCCTCATATAATGGGATATTTTGGTCAACATGTGTTCAGAATCCGTCTTACTATCTAAAGAAACTGATTGTTTCATTGGAAAAAATTCTATAAGCTAAAATTAAATTTCTCATCTCTTTTACTTGTTTATTTCCAATTACGCCCTACCAAAACTTTTATGCAACTAATTATACAGAATAAATAAAGAAATGATGAACAATCTTGGATGAAGTTCACAAGCATTTGCTCTCATTAACCACAATAACTTTCAACCAAAATTTCGCGCTTTGCAATATTCGGTAGCTCATGAAATATTTATAACCCTTTAATATCCCTGAAATAAAAAATGCAGAAGGGTATATATGTCATTGTTTATGTATGCCACACATTTCGTCGTGATAAGATGTGGCAGTATTGAGTAAATAAATCCATTCTTCCTTGTAGTAGCAAATTCGTGATTTAAAGCTTTTTTTTCACTATTCATAGTGGAAATATAGAATAGGTGAGCAATAAATCGAGAAAGAAAGTTTCATAAATAATTTAAAACCGTTTACATGATGGCATATTTTGATTCTGAATTATTGATAAAAATCACATCACGATAGCTATATGCTGTGTTGAAAATATACAGAGCTCTCCATGTTTATTTTCGAGATTAAATCACTTTTTTTAGATATATTTATTATTACGGAAACGGCTCTCGAGATTTTCCTGAATTTTGATTAGTAATATAGCTAATTTCATGGTGGTAGTAACATTGTTGTCAGATCTACCGTTCTTCTGATAATTTTCTTACTAGCTTAACCTTTATGACTTGTGTAATCAGTTCGAAAATGGTGTAGGAATGCCTAGACAAACTCAATGAACTAGGCGAGAACAATATAGTCACCTTACTATGGATTCCAGGACACACTGGAATAGAAGAAAATGAAATAGCAGATGAACTAGCAAAGAGGGGAACTGATATACCTTTCTGGGAGTCTGAACCCTTTTGCGGAATCAGTCCTAATGTAATAATTGAAGGAATAAGTAAAGCCGAGGAAAAGAGAATATCTGACCATTGGAAAGATCTAGTAGGGCTTGTACAATCAAAGACTCTTCTGGGTGACTACAACCTGTTGAGATCAAATTAATCCATAAGTCAAAGTAAAACTGCGCTAAGGGTTTCAACAGGAATTCTAACGGGTCATAACATCAAAATAGAGGAGGAAGAAGAATGTAGATTTTGTGGCATGGAAGAAGAAACCTTCATCCACATACTTTCCAACTGCACAACACTTCAGAATCCTAGAGCACAGCACCTGGGAAATCACTGGATAGAAGAGGAACATTTCCCTGAGCTGAGGCCTGCAGACTTCCTAAAATTCCTCCGGGAAATAGGACTAAAGGAACTACTAGTTTCTGAGACTCTCCTCAGAAACTAAGTAGAAGTAAGGGGGCATAATAGATCTCTTAGGTCTCAGTGAATGTCACCCCAAAATAAATACATACATACATACATACCTTCATGACATCGTGTTGTATTTTTTTACGTGAAATTAAATATCGCGTTACTCTCCAAACTGATCTATGCGTTAAACCGATCATCTTAACCCTTGTAATAATTACAGACAATCTGTTTCGATGCCTCGAATCAAATCTTGAAATTCTCGACATATTGGAAAAGGGATACCACCGCAGAACGACGAATGCTTTCATCAAAATCTGATTGAACTGGAAAGGAATGTATTTTGGCACTGTCATTGTGTACGGCTCTATTCAAAATTTCTGATCAAAAAGTCGAGAGCCATAGACAATCTAGCCCTTTCAAATTTCATATTATATCACCTACAATATGATGAAAACCTGTCTGGACCGGACTGTGTATAATATGTTATTCAAAAGGGAAATTCAATGAAAACTATCCAGCCCACATAATTCTGAAGACGTCAGTTTAAATAAAAATGAAAAACACGTCAAAAATCGTGTGGGGGAAAGGCATCTTCTTGGTAATAGATAGAATAGACGTTAAAACTTTAACCCCCTTTAACAAATTGTCCAAAAATTGGGAAATATTCGATGTAAAGTTTGTGAACATTGGGGCCGTATGAATAAAAAGAAGGCAAATGCTCATGAGTATGAGCAAACGCTCCAAGCAAGAGCTTAGAGTAACAGGTCGGAGTATAAGCATCTACTCTAGTGGATTTGAATAATGATTTGCTTATACTCAAGAGCTTTTGCTTCAATAAAATGCAATTGCAATTGCAAGAAAGACCTGAAATCAATTACTCCAATAGTACTTGAAAACTGATATTTTTCTTGCTACGCTTGCTGTGCTTCGTTTATTTTGGGTTGGGTTGACGGAAATTTGATCCATCCATGGTTCTTCCCAACTATTTAGTTCATTACAAATGAAACAGTCGACTGAGTGATTCCCAATTCTTCTGCTACACCCATCTGAAATCCAGGATTGGCGCAAGAAAACCTTCATTTTATGATTTGAAGAAAGAGCGCCTCCTCTTCTTTCAAGATTCTCTCCCAAAAAGTTGCCATTCAATTTACATTTTCTTCTCGAAATCTGTAAAAAGATTTAAAATCTTGCCAAATAGCTTCCCTTCGCACTTTGTATTGCTTCTGTGTCCGTAAATTCACGAACTCTGCCATTTTTTTATGACCAGCTTAATGCAAGCTGCATCTCCTACTAACGAGATGCAAAAATTTTGGAGCAAATGCTGAACTAAGTAAGCAAAGCATACTTTTTATTCATAACAAGATAAGCAAATACTTGAACGTGAGTAGATGCTCATGCTTCTAATACAAGCTTGAGCAAAATCTTTTACTTAAATTTTTATTCATAAACTATATAGCATTTGCTTCAAGTTTTGCAATTAGAAGGTTGTGCTCATTTTTATTTATACGGCCCATTGTATTTACTTATTTTTAAACAGTCATTTTAACAAATTCTAACTTCGACTATTATAACAAATGTATTTGGTTGA
The DNA here is from genome assembly GCA_910591685.1 of Galerucella tenella. Classification (NCBI taxonomy): domain Eukaryota; kingdom Metazoa; phylum Arthropoda; class Insecta; order Coleoptera; family Chrysomelidae; genus Galerucella; species Galerucella tenella. The sequence goes on from CAJUYH010000787.1 coordinate 23,992, forward strand.
ATAATATCATACGTTGATGAGAACCTCATCGACCCTGTTAAAGGATACCAACATAATTTCAGAAACCTCTCTCGTATTAGGAAATTTTAGAAGTGAGCTTTGAGCAACAGGAACTTCAAAGTCCACCGTGATGACGACCTTAACAAAGATTCGAGAAGTGGAATCTTAATCTCCATCGTACTCAGAATTTCATTAGTTTATCATCATGTTTAGCCTACGGCATGTTACCTACAAGTATTTCGAGTGAACGTATTACAGCAAAATATCAATTTCATTTATTTATTTGAAAAAAAGGCCGGTTTTTACCGGTGTGATCGATTTCCCTGATTTCTGGAAAATGATTCGATTTTATTAAAAATCGAGTCGAAAACTAGATACTCTAAGCTTTAAAATGATGTGTATTAAAAGGCAATATATAGGATGATACATTTGTGAATTGCGCTTTTTCCACAGATTGTACATAACTCCAAAAACGGCTGAAAAATGTGAATAAACAAATTAATTTTTCATCAAAACGCAAGAAAGATATTAAAAATAAAATTCAGAGATCATTCAGGACCTCCTAAGGTTCCAATATAAAAAAAATTAGGATAAGAGACAATTTTTTTTAAAAATATGAACAGATTAATGAAATAGTCTCAAAATCTTGTGAAGACAAACTTTGACCGCTTTTTTAAATATTTTTGTCAAGTACGAACGAGCTGCAAGTCACGGGTCTTCCCATTGCGATGAACTTTGAATCATGGGGAAATGTCAATTTTTTTCAGAGCTATGGAACAATTCGTCCAGTCGCTTACATGTTTTTTTTTAAGAATATACTATGTCCTTTTGGTCAGTGGATATTCTGGTTTGTAGGTGGTGTAAGGGGTGCTCAGGGGGGAAGAGATCGAGCCGAATCTCGCCAAATTTCAGTTGGTGGTTTGTAAAATTGCCTTAAAGTTCAGTTAAATTGAAATCAAAAAGGGGATTTTTAATAAAATCTGACACAAGAATACAACAATATTACCAATTACTAGTCTTACATAGTTTTAAATAAAAGTAACTGAGCAGATTGTTTTATTTTTTAATAAATCCACCAAAACACAAATTTTGAAAAATCTCACGTAAGATTAGGGGGGTCGAGGAAAAAATCTCACTATATCTCACCAAAGGGGAGAAATGGGTCAGAAAATCCTCAAAAATGCCTCGCGTAATTATTGGAACCCCCTTTAACGAAGTCAAAGTGACATTTTTGATATTAAATATGTTTTATCGCGAAAAATTCATAGTATAAACATGGAACTTTCATAGAAAAAATTGTGTAGCTGAATTTAAAATCCTCACTTCTTCAATACCTACTGAAGTCAGCAGTTCAAATAGATAATCTCAGACATTTTTCATACAAAGGATCAAGTACGGTTCTGATATTTATAAATCAACGTTGGCTGAGTACAAAAAACTAACCAAACATCAGTTGCGTGGCGTAAGTAAATGCACATAAATATGCATTTATTTCATTACATGCTGTAGATATGCCATTTGCTCACAGTTTAACCGCTTTTGTTGATATTATGGAAAATTTATTTGATACGCCGTAATTATTATTTATCTGGAATTCGTATCTGAACGCATATAATCTCGTTTTAAATTAATTCTGAAGGTAAAAAATTTTTCGAATGTTAAAAGTGAATAATTTCTGCCGAATGAATATTTTTTCGATTAATCATTTGATTGTCTAAAGCCACTCACACCACGTTAAACTTTCGAACGGACAGTCCAAATTAAAAAAAAATAAAAATCACAAAGGTTAGTTGAAAGGGTACATGTAATTTGGTTTCCGTGTTAACAAGGGTCGGAAAAAATGATTAATTTGGTTCAAAATATGTTAGGTATAGGTACATATAACTTTCACGTGAAATTCGGTTTCAAAAATTTTCAATTTACCTAGTCTCTATTAGAAATTATGTAAATAATGTCTGTACACAAATTTTGCCCATTATTTTTTGTATTTTGCTAGTGCCTTAACTGCTAACCAAGTTGTCTCTCGTTTCTTAATTATTTCTTCTATTCTACTCTATCCCATGTTTGCTTCTGTCTTTCTCTTTTCCTATGTATGTATGTATGTATTTTGGGGTGACATTCACTGAGACCTAAAAGATCTATTGTGCCCCCTTACTTCTACTTAGTTCCTGAGGAGAGTCTCAGAAACTAGTAGTTCCTTTACCCCTATTTCCCGAAGAAATTTTAGGATGTCTGCAGGCTTCAACTTAGGTAAATGTTGCACTTCTATCCAGTAATCTCCCAGGTGCTGTGCTCTGGGATTCTGAAGTGCTGCGCAGTTGGAAAGTATGTGGATGGAGGTTTCTTCTTTTCCATGCTACAAAATCTGCATTCTTCTTCCTCCACTATTTTGAGCGACAATGTCCCGTTAGGATCTCTGTTAAAACTCATAGCGCAGTTTTACTTTGACTTATGCATTCATTCGATCTCTCAACAGGTTGTAGTCACCCAGAAGAGTCTTTGATTGTATAAGCCCCACTAGATCTTTCCAATGGTCAGATCTTCTCTTTTTCTCGGCTTGACCTATTTCTTCCAATATTACATTGGGGCTGATTCCGCAAAAAGGTTCAGGCCCTCAGAAAGGTATTTCAGCTCCCCTCTTTACTAGTTCATCTGCTATTTCATTTCCTTCTATTCCAGTGTGTCCTAGAATCCATAGGTAAGGTGACTGTTCTCTTCCAGTTCATTGAGTTTGTCTAGGCATTCCCACACCATTTTGGAACTGATTACACAAGAGCTCAGTGCTTTAATGGCTGCTTGACTATCCGACATTATGATAATCCTTTGTCTTCTGTATCCTTTATCAATATTAAACAGGGCGCACTTTCTTATGGCGTGGATTTCCGCTTGAAAGATAATTGGGGTATTTCCCAAGCTTTTAGAGTGTTTGGCTCCTGGCCCGAACACTCCTATCCCAGTTCCTTCTATTGCTTTCGAACCGTCTGTGTACCATTGAATGGCATTCTTTCCAAGTCTGGTAATGGTATTTTATCTCATTCCTTCTTGTTGCTTAATTCCGTAACGAATTTCTTTTTCATCATACCGTCTTGTGGCATGTCCCAGGTTGTCTGATTTCTTAGAACTGAGAAGGTGGTTTTTTTTTAATGATTCCCTCTCTACTTAGTCTGTATCTTGTTCTTTTTGCAACGCTTTCCACCACTATATATAGAGGGGTGAGGTTTCCTAGCTTTTTGTACCGTCGATTTCCTCACTTGCTTGACATGCCTCGTATTATTCATTCTTTGGAGATGACTCCACCAGCTAAGTTGTCATTGGTTCTAGTTCCAGGCTTTTCTTATTTTTGTGTTCCTCACTTTGTCTCTTTTTGCGACACCCATGATTTTTTCAGATACTTCATTTTTACTTCGATATCTTGGTTTGCATTCTCTTGAATTTTGACTCCTGAGTATTTAAAAGTACTCAATTTTTGTTACATCTAGTGCAATATTCATTTTTTTACTAAATGTCCGTATCTCCTCCACTTTTGTTTTGGATTTATTTATATTAATCCCATTTTCCTTTAAAGTTATTCTATGTGTCTCAGTTTTGTTGTTGGTCATTTTTTGTCCCTGTTATGATCAAATCGTCTACAAATTAATGATACATGGTTATTACTAAACTATAAAACATTCTATACAGGGTGTCCCACGACGAGTTAAAACTATCTGTATATAGCAAAATACTTCTAGTCAAATCATGAAAATTTTCACGTTTGGGTTTTCGGATACGATCTTTTCAACTAAAATATTTTCAAAGATGGCAGACTTCCGGTTCTACCGGAAGTCGACTGCAACTTTGTTATTTTGAAAAGAACACCCTGTATATTAGTACATTTTTGAAATCTGCATAAAATTTTAGTATAGTTTTGTCTGAAAACTTTTCTCGAAAAATGCATACTTTTTGAGTTATTGATTTTTTTGTAAAAAATTTGACCGTTGCAGACCCTTGTAAATTATTTTTTACGAGGATACCCTTAAGGATATGAAAATGGTTTCTGTTCGGTTGCTTTTAGCAAGGTCAGACGTATTTGAATCTATGTTGAAAAATTTTTCATTTTATACAGGGTGTGTATAAAAAGTGTTCAAAGTTTAACTTCAAAAATATCAAATTTCTTTATTTCCTTAAATAGAACCACCCGGTTTTTTCCATTTTAATGCATTCAGGGGTATCTGTATCTGTAGAGTAGGGAGGGTGAGTGTGTAGGCTGACAGCACTTGGGCCACATGTGACCCATTGTACATCCTCCCGAGGAGTTGTCCTCCTAGGTCATTGTCCATCCTGTCCTTCTCAGGAAGGTGGACAGTCACTAGGAGACTTTATATCGGCAGGTGTAGGCCAAGACTCACCGAACAGACACTCTCTTATTGACGATAACTCCGGACACTCGCATAAGATGCATTCAGGGGTGAAAAATAAGACAAATTAATCCATATTTTTCTATACCTAAACCTTACCGTTATCCAGATATTGAATGTTTTCTGAAAAATTTTTCAACATAGATTTAAATAGGTCTGACCTTGCTAAAAGCAACCGAACAGAAACAATTTTCATATCTTTAGGGGTATCCTCTTGAAAAAATAATGTGTGAGGGTCTGCAACCGTCAAATGTTTCACAAAAAAACTAATAATTCAAAAAATATGAATTTTTCGAAAAAAGTTTTCAGACAAAAGTATACCTACTAAAATTTTACGTAGATTTTAAAAATGTATTAATATACATCCATTTAAAATAACAAAGTTGCAGTCGACTTCCGGTAGAACCGGAAGTCTGCCATCCTTGAAAATATTTTAGTTAAAAAGATCGCATCCGAAAACCGAAACGTAGAAATTTTCATGATTTTACTATAAGTATTTTGCCATATACAGATAGTTTTAACTCGTCGTGGGACACCCTGTATAATATCACCTACTATTTGTAATTGTTCATATAACAATAAATTCTCACTCCCTAAATATCTAATTCTATTGATCTCCTAGCTAATATTTCCGAGTAAATGCCACCTAGACACTGTACGATGGTGACAATTCTAAATATTTAATGGTCTTCGGAAAGAGTAATGGCTTTCAAATAACACCTTTAAATGGAGCGAGGGGCTGATGTTTTCACAACTGTGGTGGCCCACATACTCAATTGTCCTTTTTCTAAACAATAGACGATTGTAGATATAACTTAGGAATCACGTCGTGAATGGACAATGAATTTCAGATGGAAAGTGTGCTCGAAAATATTTTCAAAGCTTATTTCAAATAATTTTGTAACTAGGACCTAAGCTGAGCAAAAAAACAACGTTCCTTATACGGGTATGAATATACAAAAGATAATTTGATCATTCTGTCCGTACTTTCAGCAAGAGCTGAAAATTCCAACCACATTGACGGCTTACGAATTATTAATGTTATAAGAGAGTAGCTGAAAACTTCTTTAAAAAGTAAAAGAGAGTGCATGCCAGAGTGTTATTCACTCAAATCCCATGTAAATTAGTAAAACAGGTCACATTCTTCCGTTATGAATTTACCATGAGATATGTGGCCTCTAAGGATATGGTCTAAATTTTTCTAATTGAATACAAAAAAGGCAGGATGAAATGACGGTATGTGGGATGCTTCTTTTACGTTTGATTTATAAAAATCAGTGAAAATTACATATGATATAATAGCTTCTTCAATGTCCAATTCCAAAATTAGCGCTCAATTTTTAATCCAGCATTGAAACGTAGCATGCAAATTAACAAAAATATGTAGGAGAAAAATACAAACAATCTTGGCAAGTAATGAAACTAATCAGGTCGAAAATCCATAGACGTAGAATTAATAGCAGAAACTCCAAACTGAATTCTAGAGACAAAAGAAGTTTACAATTTTATAAAAATTTTGAATTCCACCATACAAATAAATAGCATTTCGATCACGTCAATTTTAAAATTGACACTCTGTATATATACTTAGTACAAAAAAACTAAAGGAAAGAACCAAATTGCTTCAAGCCAAAATTATTCAAAAACCTTGGAAAATATAAAAAACTTACACATACATCATAAATCAAAACATTATGAACACCTCTAGCTTGTATTCAATAATTCAATAAAAGTTTATAAAAAAATTTCAATTGATCAAATGATACTACTGTCATTGATGGTTACTAGATGGTGCTGAGTTAGCAAAATTATGTTTAATGATATTAATTAGTTAATTTGATGTATTATTCATTTAAAAATATTCATTTTATAAATAATAAAAAATTTTAGGGGGAATCCCTAGTAATTGTGTTGATTTTAGGGGTTTTTGATTGGGTTTTTGGGGAGATAAATTTCTGAGAGTTGGCAACAATGGCCACGGCGTACACAACATTTTTGCAATATCAATATTAATTTATTAATTATTTTCACATTATCTTGTACTATCTTATAATAGTATATTATTAAACGAGCAATTTATGATAGCCATAATTCACGATGGGTGACGTTTTTTGCGTCACGAGCCGCAGGCGAGTCACCCAAGTGAATTATGGCCATAAATTGCGAGTAAAATACTATACTTTGTCCACGACACTTAATTTATTTATTAATAAATAAAAGTCAGTAGCGATTTGGCATATTACTTCAAATAATTTGACATATATAGAGATGGGCGATACTGTAGAAAGTATCAATACAACGTACCGTTATAAATATATTGTTTTAAAATACTTAATACTAGAAAATATCGTTATGAAAAGTATCAATACTAAAAATTACAATATTTTATGGATACGATATATGTCAGAAACAAATTTCCTGAACAAAATACACAGATTTAATAGTTTATTTCATATTGTACCCCCATCTCTAGTCGTGAATTATGAACCATAGTACACTACAGTGTATTATGAACCATAATTCACGACAGTTCATATATGGGTGCCATATACCTTTAGTTAGGAGGTAAAATATTGACTTATTATTAGGTGGTCGTGGACAAACTAAATAAAATAAGACTTAAAAATTAAATCGTCCCGAAAGCGTCCCGAAAGTGTTTTGTAGTACGGAACTGTCACTTTCAGTACATGGAACACTCAAAACGCAACTTTCGGTATGTAAATGAATACAGAAAGAGCAACTTTCAGATGGCGTCGTCTAAAAAATATTTTGAATCTCCAATTTTACCCGTCTCTACTCCCGACAGTGCAAAATAGGTTATGGACCTTTTAGGAGAACATCATGATCATCCTCATCATAGTGAATCTGCTTCTTCATTACCCTTGTGATTTGAGTATCTTGGTACTTAAGCTAAAGACAACCTGTTTTGTCTGCCCAACTTTTTTTGTGATCCCAAACGAGTTGAAGAAGTTATATCAACAAATATAATAAACAACATGCACTAATTAAATAATCTAAGCCTTTATTCCCACTTCTACTGATCCCCATAAAAAAATTCTTGACCCAGACTCTGTCGAAAAAACATATACTTTTCTCGCTTTTTTCCTTATTTAGACCGATAACAGCGGCATTATTATTTAATCGCAAGGAAAAATGAACTGCGAATCCGTAATCGTTTTTCGGCATCCTTTCTCTTGAGAAAAATTAGATAAAATGCCTATGGCCTTCAACGGACCAGGAGAGCCTTATTGTGGTCCTAACATTTCATCTATTGTGAAACATGATAAATATATGCTAGGTTAATTTGTTTTAACAAGATTTTGGTAAAAGCAGCATGTAATTATTGGAATATGAACCTTCTGTTAAAAGGAGAAGATGAACAAAGTCAAATATATCTCATCTACTTGATTTAGAAAACTTTCAGTTCCTTTTGGGATATTAACCAGGAAAGACACGATTGAATATATCCCGATTAAGGGCCGTTGCTATAAGCTGGTAAAAAGCTAGCCATGAAATGTCATATTGATCCCTCTTAATAGCAGCAGAAAAGGTTCCAAACAAGAATGAACAAACCTATTGAAAATACATAAAAATTATTTAAATACCAAATTATAAGTGTGGAACCATGTCAACGTTTTTTTATTGTGAAATAAAAAATATTATCCTTAATATAATTAATAGATTTGCATTTTTCAAGGATACGTATTGCTAATAATATCAACATAGAATAGAAATCATATTTAAGCAGAAAAAGAATCTCAAATTGTTAGTTTAAATTTGTATTTTACCATGAACACAATGATTTCCGTGTTAGGTGCAATCCTATGCGGTGTTTTAAGTGTTACGACAGGAGAGAGAAAATTGCGTAAGTTTTTAGTGTACTACAATGTATCTCTATTGGATTCTTTCAGGTCAGACGATAGAGGTAACAACTACAAGTAGTTAGCAATACGGCTGATTTTTTTTCCATAAGTACCTTAAAGTATGGCATTTTTTTTTGTCATAGCACATGATTATTTTTAGCAAATTACTCATATATAATATAAATATTATATTCTAATAAAAAACCAAGTATCTCAATAAAAAATGGCACTGTTCATTATTTTGTAAATTTTAGGAATCTTGAATTTACAAGAAAATATATATATTAAATACTGTAACTTTGATAAAATTGGAGTAATTTCAAGCAAATCTCTTCTCCTGTCGCGCGTCGCCATTTGTACCGATTCACTTTCCTCAATTAATTCACTCAATACCATCTTTACTGACCATCCAATAGTTCAAAACATCCATGACATTTATCAAACTCTCTCAGCTCGTGATGTAACAGTCTGTCTTATCTGGCTCCCATCTCACATTGGAATTACTGGCAATGAAAACGCTGACCACCATGCAAAAGAAGCCTCTTCTTCTATCACCACAACAACGTTCCAGCTCCCAGATGACATAAAACTATTATTCAAAAAGTCCGTCAAGGAGTCCTGGCAAAATTTTTGGCACAACAGCAAAACAGCCCTTCACGACATACAAACATTAATCGGCTGTCTCTCCCTCGATTTCCTAACCAGGAGAGAAGCTGCTGTCATTAGACGATTGCGGATCAACCATACCAGATACACACATGGTTACTTGATGTATTCTGAAAACCTTCCCGTCCGCCGTCACTGCAATAGTGCTTTAACCGTCAAACATATTATCACAGACTGCCAGGAATACACCGTTACATACAAGCGCCTAGACCTAACACCAAACCTGAGAGAGCTTTCAAACTGCACTGCTGAAATCCCAAAGACATTGAAATTCCTCAAATCAACTAACCTCTACCTCAAAATATAAACTAGATTGATATTTTACCGAGTATTTCACATTTTTTATGTTTTAAGATAGTGTATGTATTTATAATATGTCTTTTTGTCTTCTGTACAGTGCCAATGGCCATAGTTGTCGCGGCACTTAAAAATTGAATATAAGTAAATATTCAATACTTCATGCCACTTGTCAAATATTCAACTTTTGACTTTTCAAATTTTCTCTTCCCTCAAAATTTTGCTTTTGAGGTTATGCCTGATGGATTTTACGAGAAAATTGACGATGCTCACGCTTCAAAGGGTTATGAGACACTAAATGACAAATTCTTCGATTTTAATCAATAGGATTAGCAAGATTTGACGTTTATATCTTCGAATGTCATGAATTTTCAGAAATGTCAGATTAAATATATTTACAATTTGAGATATTTAGCTTATTTTAACTTAATACTAGGAACTATCAGTGACTTATCTAATTTAATTATTCGTACTATGGTTTTCGTTAGTTTTTTGGGGCATTTCGTAGCACTTATTTCGGTTATTCACTCGCGCACTTTTTATGTCTTTGCTCCAAAAAATATTTATTTCTTACCCGATCTAAAGCTTTCTCTATTTTTAATTTACTGTTTACGATATTATTATCACAACATTTGGTTATAAATAATTAGCCACTTCTTAACAATATTGAATTATGCTTTATAACATATTAGTTTATACTGCTTTACTTGCAACTAAATGTTGTCTATACTTTTGTTGAACAATAATTATTATTTTCTATTAAAATGTTTACGTCTTGCACAATTTCACATGTTGATTTTAAAAATGTATTGTGGATGACTTTGTTTTATTTTATTATAATATATATACAGCATGGGAAATCTGCTTCGGAACCTAGGACCGAATTACACAAGTACGACAAGGATATATGAAAGAGAGAGGAAGAATAATTGTGCACAATCATCACTTTGTTTCACCTTAGGGGGCGTAAGCTTATTCCCGAGAGTGCCCGACTGCTCATTGCCCTCCTATTTTAACTAGTTGGTGGTGGTAAATGGTAATTCAGTATGCTCCCAAGACGTAAGGAGTGAGGACGTTAGAGAAATATAAAAATACAATCGTTATTACGTAACCTGTAAATATTAAAATTCATTTTTGTCAACATGATCATTTTAGACCAAGTTGACAATTTTTAACTACAATAGGATATTATTTTAGCCATTGTAACTTGAAAATAAAACAGCATTTCTTGAGAGAACCACAATTAATAAACTAAAAATCCCTTCCATTAATAAATTAAATTGAAAAAATAAAATAAGGTACCTACACCTATTCTAAACGTTTAAATGTGAATTCTATCTGTAAAACACAGTGTTGCCAAGTGAAAGTGTTTTGTTTTAGCTATTGTGCATGACTTCGAAAAAAAGTCAACGAAAACGAGAGAAAAATATCATTTGTACAAATTAATTTGCGCTTCTGGCAATAGCGGTTGAAATAGTAGGGCAATGAGCATTCGTTCACTATCGGAAATAGAACCACACCCTAACTGGAATTAAATACACGCGTCGATGACCATTCGATGACCGCGTATAATTATCTTTCTCTCTCATTCAGCTGTTTCTCTGTCGTACTTGTGTAAGGTGTAAGGTTCGGAAACAACTTACGCACACTATATATGGGGATTGCGTAGAAATGTTGGGGAAACTTCTAAGATCAAGAATATATAATTACAAAATTAATTAATTTACATACATTTTTGGATTCATTGATTTTTTGTATTATATGCGAAAATAGTAATTTTTATAGATTCTTTATAGGAATCTTCTTTATTTTTTCGAAATAAAATTTGATACTTCTGTAGTATGAAGATTAATATTCAACGAACAAAATGTATATAGTGAAACGGTATAAAAGATTATTAATATATAATTTTAAGATATAATTTTTTTCATACCTTTTTCCAATGAAAATATGTAAAAATTAATTTATCACCTTTTATTTACATATTATTTACAACCTTAACTCTTACCAGATTGAAAAAAAATTCTGATTGAATATTTATATTTTTTTCCGCCGTGCAGCAGAGTCACGCGGATGCGGAACACATACTTAGTTTACTGAATTTTTTACGGACAAACCATTGATCGGACGAAAGAAACGCAAAAAAGCTTTTTTGTTGCAAAACACTTTCCCTACACAGTGATATTTTTTTTCTTCTCCACCTTCCTTCCAGCGTGAAATATTAGAGAATTTAAAAAAAAAGTTTTTTATTATTTTTTTATAATTTGGGAAATCAATAGACTGGTAAATCAGCCGTATCGCTAATTACTTGTACTTTTGGTCTAAAATGACCCATACCGACTGTTATACTCCTTCCAATTTTTGTTCCCTATATCATTTCCTGATGTTGTCATCAATACAGGCTATCGTGACAATCGTTTCTGGTTGAAACACAGACGATCAGACACAGACGGTTGAAACACAGACGACCAAGACTTCTCTTTCTAGGTCTGTAACTGACAACGGCAACTACCTAAACTCAAAAATACATCTGTACCAATTGTTTCTACATTTCAGCTTCGTTTGTTGAACCATGCTATCGAGATGATCCTCAGCTGTCAGAATGCATAACAAGAAATATAAAAACTCTTCAACCCAAACTTGGAAATGGAATTCCTGATCTTGGTCTACCGCCTATAAATCCTTTTAAAACACTTGAAGTGGTAATTGAGTCTGATAGGAGTCTTAGAATTGACTTGTATAAAGCTGACTTGTACCATCTTGATACTTTTGAGATTAAACACAATAATTTCGATTTGAAAAATAAACATTGGTCTATTACTATTGACTTTGAGTCTTTGGGTTTGGAAGCGGATTTTAAAATGAAAGGAAAATTGTTATTTTTCCAATTGGATACCACAGGACATGCTTTTGGGAACTTGAGTAAGTTTATTATGAGAATTGAAATGAAAATTAATTATTTTCAATTTTAGCTCAAATAAATGCTAAAGCTGATCTGTACTATCAGATAGTAACAAATAAGAATAAAGAATACTTGGTCGAAACAAAAAGAGAATTGAAGCTGTACATTGGAAAATTTAATGTAAAATTTGATAAACTGTTGGGTGAGAACAAGGAATTAAATCAGAGACTGAATGAAATAATCAATGAAAATTACAAGATTCTATTAGATGAATTCACACCGATCCTGGAAAATATTGTTAATGCAGCAATCAGTTTCATCGATCAAAACATATTTAGGAAATTTCCTTATAATGTATTATTTCCTGAAAAAATTTAGAGAAAGAAAATAAACGTTATTTAAGTGTTTTTCTATTTTTTTGGAACTTTAGTTCTTTACGTTTATGTTTGAGCGACCAGGGGTCGCGACGCAAAAGATCTGACCGTTACGCGTTACGTTACGCTACGTTATGTTACGTTGCTTCGTTATGTGCCTTGCTTGCGTGCTTGTGCCTCCTTAATCTCTCTCTCGTTTACGAAGCAGCGATTCATAATAATAAATATGCTCCTGCCGGGATTCGAACCCGGGCCGCCCGCGTGCAATGCGAGGGTACCGATGAAGGGTATGAAGGGATCCGTACCATCCGTACCATCAAAATGAACAACAATATCATCCCATTTTTTGGACGGTGTGTATTAGCAATATTTAAACAAAAAAATAAGCCAAATTCTAGGTTATAAATTGAAATAATTTTTTAGGAATTATGTGCGTATACAAAATCCGTTTGATATACCATAAGATGTTTTCATTGCCTATGACAGGCTAAATAAAGAAATTAATTTGATACTTAGAGCCACATGCAAAAAATCCAGGAAATGCAAACGCCATCCATTTTTTAAATAAAAATGATTATTTTTTTCACTTGTCAAAATCTGATATTTTGGTGGTTTTAACCAATAGCAATACATTATTCTAGCCAATCATTCGGTATTATACTGATAGTTCTGCTTCCTCATCGATAATACCTTTTTTACATTGGAACTACAAAATTTTGCTTTGGATTTGTCATTATTGACAGCTTAAAGTGCTTCGAAGTTTAATGAAAATGATCACAAACCGATTCAGTGCCATCACCCAAGAGAATATTGAACATTCAGGTAATACAAAATTTTTAATTGTTGAAAAAAATAATCTTCCCAAATACAACTCGCTCTTCAAATTTTATCACATAATTTTTCATTCTCATCACTCAAACTTGTTTATTTTCGAGGCAAAAACGTTCAAACAAACCGAATTTAGATAAAATCCCTCGTCCTGACGGACTCGTGATTTTATCAATCGGTTTGTTTTCATATTTTTGCCAAATAAACAAGTTTTCGTGGAAAAGAAAAAATTATCGATAAAATTTGAAGCACTCGTGGTATTACCTTTGATAAATAAATAAACCCACTAATAAAGTCTCTACATAATATAACGTTAACCTAAAAATTCTTATTCCTTCTGGTTCCTTGACCTCTTGCTTCACATCATCGGACCAATAACTTGAAAACTGGGCAAACTCTACTGCACAACATAATATGAGTGAAGTTAGCTGCGATGTAATATTGCGCTGTCGATAATTTTTTTACAACGCGATGTTCAGAATTGGATTTTCAACCGCGCTGTTGAATTTGATTTAACATTGCGATTTTAACTACATCGATGTTAAGTTTACAGCTGTTACGGATAGTTGTACAGAATAAGCCTGTAAATATATCTAAGACATTATTTGTGATTTGCCTCTGAGCACGTACGCATAGATGTGTTCTAAAATTTGAACTCAGCTGCCGAAAAACTGGGGAAAAGTCCAATAAGCTCGGATTGTTCGCAATTAAGCATACATGAAAAAAAACCATGTAAAATTAATCGCGTCTTATCGTATTTATTTTAAATTCCACGATAATTTATATTTAAAATAACATATATATACATCGACAAGGATGAAACATTTACAAGCACCTTTCAGAAGTTGTACGAGTCAGATATTGAAAAATGAAAATTATTTTCGGTACCATAATTTGTATTTTGTTGTGTACGAATGCTGGATCTTTACGTAAGTATCCAAAAATATCTTTTGCTCAAATATATTAATAAAAGTGATAAATATTTATACTTATATCCATTAGTTTTCGACGAAACTGTGCACAGTTGGGTCAACGATTTTGATGCCGATTTGTCACCCGAAAGTACACTGATCCTGAAAATTTCAGCCCGATACGACCACTGGAGAATTTTATAGAAATCGCGAAAAGTTAATTTTTCGAACATTATCAAAAATTAATTTCTCAGCTCCTTTATAACTTAGAGGCTCGTTTAAAGAAGCATTCTTCTAAATGAGCCCTCCACTTTCAAAATTAAATTGGTCGTTGGTTCAAACTTGAGTCCCCCTTCACGGCAAACAGCTAACTAAACCTCTGTTTTTAAGAAATTTTGCCCATTTTTGAAATGCTTCATATCTACAGTTTTCAGAATAGACGGTTGATCAGCAGCTGATATTTTTCGTTCAGGACATTCAGGAGTATTCTAATGAAATCTACCCAATTTTTTGTTGATTGTTTCTATTTTCTAACGAAAAGTTGACGTTCCTTGAGGAGAGCTACTTTACGCTCGCCGAACGTAAAAAATGACAAAACGCTCGTTGCCCATAATAACCGATACTACAAACACAATAAAATTGTATTGACAGTGACAGATATAAAACTTTGAAACATATTCGAATTGACATATTTAAATTGACAGACTCGTGATTTTATCAATCGGTTTGTTTTCATATTTTTGCCAGATAAACAAGTTTTCGTGGAAAAGAAAAAATTTTCGATAAAATTTGAAGCACTCGTGGTATTACCTTTGATGTTTTGTTTTTGTTTTTTTGTGCTCAATTGTTGTGCCACGTTCTGAATATTTTGCATACTGGCCGGATGGCCCTGCTAGCCGAGGCCTTATTAATTGTAGAATAAGAAGGAGTACATTGACAGTATTGACAATAATCCAGATCACGTGACCCAATATGGCCGTGCAGGGCAAACAATTTAGACAGATATGTTAGTTTTGTATTGTCTATTCAGTCATAAACAGTGCTCAAGACTTTTTAGTCGAATTTATTAGTATATTTTGCTTCAATTTAGTATATTTTATTAGTGTTTAGTATATTGTTCATTTGATTAGTATTTTTATTTAGAATATATAACTTTTCCCAGTTTTTACCTAGATTATCAAGGGTTTTTATAAATATTTTTATTGAACAAAACTAAACAAAATGCCTGCTACATACAGCCTGATATTTGATTATTGATTCTGTTAAATCATCTCTATTGATTGCTGCTAACCACATTTCTCTACGCTTCTTACTTAATTCATTCTTGTGCACCAAAAATGTGTTCTTTAAAACAGCTGGTACCTTAAAAATACAAGTTGTTGGCATTTTGAAGTAGGTGTTTCACTCCTGAAATCCGTAAGCATAAAAGTTAAATACTGCACGTGATATCTTCCAATTCAAGCAAGTGAAATTTTAATGCCAGCAATTTCATGAAAGTTTCACTTTCATTATAATATTGTATATGTTTTAGTCAGTGTATACTCACCCGTAAATATTAAATAATAATTCTTGATAGTCTAAAAACCACTAACAAAAAATAATGTTCTTATATAGGTACACAACCAAAAGTTGGTCCTAAATTGATATTTAACCAGCTTAAAAGTTTTATAAAACTGAACTTATCATTGTATATTATCAGTATAGAGACACCAAAGCAAAAAAAAGCACCTTTCTCCAAAATAAACACTTATGTATACCAAAATCCACGGTCTACAATGTATTAAATCACATTTGTTTGCCCTGTGTCGCCATATTGAATTTTATTTGACAGGTCTCTGGATTGCCTAATTTTCTAAAGTATTTGACAGGTACTTGAAATAAGAAGTATGAATGTATCAATTTTATTAGTTTTATTTTTTTATTTTGGTCTCACAGTTTTAAAAATGTTGAAGAAGTGTCTAAATAAATTCAAGAGTTATCCAGAGCATAAATACTCACTGCAAATTTGACTATTTTATTATATTTTATTGAGAAACATTTTATTTTATTTTTAGCTTGGTACATTTGGTCATGTTCACGATTCAGTTTCAACTTATCCGGATGCCTTTTAAATAATATCAATCTCCTAAAACATTTTCTTGGTTCAGGCATCCCAGATTTCGGTATACCTTCTTTAAACCCTCTCAAATTGGAAGAATTCTATATACAATCGGAAGGTTTTAAAGCAGAATATACCAACCTTAGTGTATACGATGTTGATAACTTCATTATAACTGAATTTGATTTCGATTTGCCTAATCTGTACTGGAATTTCGTGCTAAAATGGGACGTCTTACCTATTACAGTTAACTATAACTGCAATGGAACTTTGATTGGTCTTGATTTTGCAGATAGTACTGGAGAAATTAATGGCAACCTAAGTAAGTTTCACCAAAAAAAAAATCTGGCTCTTTTTTCATACTTGAATATGATTTTTAATCAACCATTCGTTATAAATCACTATAGTTACGTCTTCACCCTGGTTCCCCTTATTCAAAGAAACTGGCCAATGATAAAAACAATTAATAAACGACAAACTATAATGGATAATGGAATTTTAACTGACCAGCTCTCTTCCTTTGACGGAATATGCCGAACAAAAGCTTCTTCAAATGAAGGCAAAAGGAGAGCAACGTCCCGAACTGTCTGTGGACTTTCGTTAAAGACTATAGCACTATTTTTTATTTTCTCTAGCTATGAACAGTCTCCTTGGGGACCGAAGGTTCTACAAGCAACGGTCATCCAAAAATTATATCAAATACAGCGAATTGCTTGTTTGAACAACACAGGAGCCATGAGATCAACACCAACCACAGCAATGGAACTAATTACTGGTCTGACCCCTCTGGACCTGTACGTCAAGGAGGTTGCGTTAATGGCAATGGTACGATTGCGCACGGCTGGTGTAAACCCCAAAGTAGGAGTGGGCCAATTGAGGTTAAGCCTATGGCAGGAAGCGCTTACTGCGCTACCTCTGCTGCAGGCAGCCAATGATGCAATTGAACCCGGGTTTTTGTTTAATAGACCCCACAAAATACAAATAAAACAGAACGCAGAGCCAGATGCTTCAAATGCAATACGCATATAAATAGATGGTTCAAAAATGAAAGACGGCTCAGGATGTGGAGTTTACTCGACAGCACTAAGCCTAAGGGTTGAGTGGGGAATGGGAAACAATACCAGCGTGGTTCAAACAGAACTGACTGGTATCTCAATTGACACAAAAGAACTAACCAGAAGAGGAATGTCTGGCAAAAATATAACAATCTGCACTGATAGTAGACAAGCCCTATTATCCTTGAACAGACAACGTATTATATCGAGGCTAGTACTAGAGTGCCACCAAGATTCAGCTAACGCCTCGGCAGATAACAATATTATCCTGAGGTTGGTTAAAGGGAACGACAGGAGTAAAGGAAATCGCATTGCCGATTGTTTAGCCAGGGAAGCCGCAGGACTGAACATTCTAGGACCCAGTGACACCTACGGCCTAACGACTTCGACAATTGCGGAACTAGCCATACGTTACACCCATGCTCAATCCCTTGAGAGATGGGATGGAATCAAAGGATGCAGTCTTGCCAAGATCACCCTTGGCGACCCTGGGAAGCTGGCGCCGAAGAAATATTTGGCGATGACCAGGAAAAACCCACGTTTAACAGTAGGATTTTTGACTGGCCACCGTCAACTAAGGAAACACCTCCATAGTATAGGGCTAGTGGACACACCTCTATGCAGGATGTGTGAACAGGAAGATGAATTTGTCAGGCATGTCTTATGCGAGTGTCCGGAGTTATGATCAATAAGAGAGTGTGTTTTCGGTATGTCTTGGCCTACACCTGCCGATATAAAGGAGATGTCTCCTAGTGACCTGTCCACCTTCCTGAGAAGGACAGGATGGACGGTGACCTAGAAGGACAACTCCACGGGAGGATGTACAATGGGTCACATGTGGCCTAAGTGCTGTGAGCCTACACTCACCCTCCCTACTCTAGAGATACAGACAGAGCAGTCTCCTGTCTCTTTTTGTTTAGTATTTATCTCAAGATTCTTAATATCTAATATCAATTACCACTCTGTCTAAGTCTCATAAGGAAAAGAGAGCATCAAATAAATTGACGTGGCTTGGAAATCATTAATAGTTTTTATATTTTTTCAGCTGGTATAACTGCAAATACTGCTGTTTACCTGAAAGTTTATTCTAAAACTCGAAAAACACGATATTTGGGAGTACAAAGCATTACTTTGGATGTAGATATAGATAGCTTCGATCTTACATTAACCAATTTGTTCAAAAATTCAACTGAAAATGACTATGCGAACAAACTGGTAAACCAAAATTCCAGTTCTATTTTGAAAATTATCAAAAGCAGCCTAAATGAAGGTGCTGAAGCTGTCGCATTTCAATTATACAGTACGATATTTTCAAAATATTCTTTCGATGAAATGTTTCCATGGTATTAATTCCTTTTAGGAAAGTTATACAAAAATAGTTATATAAAATATAGGTAATATTGATTTAATTGTATGTTAACTGAAATATATTCTTGACAATCAACAATATGTCTAGTTTTATTGAAAGTAAATAAGGCTTGAGGTTTTGCAGATTCCCTGTGGGAAAAACTGAGGCCTCCAATTTTTGACAGTCAAATACTTGTAACGATTCCATTAAAAAAGTCTTGTACGGCTTCTCCTTTATTATTTAATAAAAAATTGACAGAATATTGTATTTTTTCTCTTATTTTTTGAAAATCAAACCACAATAATGTTTTTTATTTTTTATTTCGACGTTTCGGTAGCGTTCCAGCTACCGTTGTCAAGATTAACTAGTAATAAAATAATTTTTGGTCCCTATTTGACACAACGAAAAAAATATGACAACTAGACAATCAATAATAAGCGAAAAAAAGCGCTATCCCAATAAAAACCGTTCCTGGAACGTGCACTTCACTGGATTCCATTTCTAGTAGACTATCATATCGTTAGAATGTCATGAAATAAAATATTTTATTTCACATTTTACCAGAGATGTGATCTACTATGAATGGACCTTAATAAAATCTGACAACAAAGTTTTGTAGTCGTAAACTTCAAAATATTATTGATTGTCTAGTTGTCATATTTTTTCGTTGTGTCAAATAGGGACCAAAAATTATTTTATTACTAGAGTTTGTTCAGCCATCCTTTGCCGTTACGTCATGCTCGGTGACGTATTCTGCTATTTTACGTATGTCTTATATTACTTGTGTGTTACTTTACACTTAACCTTAAAATTATAATCAATGTCATGTGTTAAGAATTGTTTCCAAAATATGACAACTGAACTGTCAAAAGTAACAGATAAAATGTATGTCGACCTTAGATAAGAAATACGTTAATTACGTCAAAATTCCGTCTCAGCCATTTCATGAATGGGAGAGCAAGCTGGACAACATATGACGTAACGGCAAAGGATGGTTGAACAAACTCTAGTTAATCTTGACAACGGTAGCTGAAACGTTGCCGAAACGTCGAAATAAAAAATAAAAAACATTATTGTGGTTTGATTCCCAAAAAATAAAAGAAAAAATATTAAGTAATGCCACAAGGAACTTACAGAAAATATTGTATTTCTTTAAAACATAAGCGGAAGTGTAATCACGGATATTATTTATAATAATTTATCTGGAAATAAATATAAATTAAATAAATGAATATGATAATTTGATATTGAACCTCTTCTACCTTGAAAATAAAGAAAAAACAGGTTTATTCATAAATGTCTTCATCACTATGGTGTATTTACAATTTTTTCTACTACTAGCCAAAATTTAGGACTGAAATAAAAAATTATTCACAAACGCAACACGAGAAGCGTTTACTCCGTCGTCTGACTGACAAGTACACTGTCAGTTTTCGATATCTTATGAACGTAACTCGTTATGTCATCAGTCATTTTTGGTTGAGCACGAATTTTAAACTAATGGCATTTTTATTCAAATAATTTGATCTTGATAGGTAATTTCAAGCAGCAAATATGTTAAAGACAATCTCCTGGGTATACAAAATGATGTTGCACAAGTTTTTGTCGAACTACTATCCCTGAATTCTCAAAATATTTGAATTTGTACGTAGCTTACCTTCAGGAAGAAGTTCACCTCAAGTGTTGTTTTAAAACTTCAGTATTTCATTGTTTCGACATCAATAAAAAAACTACCTACACTCCATCATCTAAATAAGCCAGTTTTTATTTGATTTCAAGCCAACCTGAAAAAAAAATTATATAACTGGATGTAACAAAAAGATCGAAAAAAAAATGCCGAGCTAACCGACCTCAATACATCGCGACCCATATATCAAAAAAGTAACAAAAACAACAATAAAACTCAGAATTTCGTTGCATAATATCAACCACAAATACAGTCTTAACCGGTTTTTAATAAATTCTACAAATGTTTATATTCCAGTGGTGCAGTTGTTGGCGAAAGGAAAATAAAAATATATTTTTCAACTGTTTTGAATAAAAATTTAGCCAGCTATAAAGTATACACAAAAATAATAGAAAAAAGATTAAGGGAATATGTAGAGCCAAAATTAGGAGAAGAACAGGGAGCTTTTAGACCTGGAAGACAAACAAGTGATAATTATATTTATATACTGAGGAATATAATCGAAAGAAAAATAGAAGAGGGAGAAGAAATGTACCTCACATTTTTAATAGATCTAAAAGCAGCCTTTGATACAGTAGATAGAAGGGAAGTATGGAGAACCCTAGAGGAATTGGAAGTTCCACCCACCTTGATAAATATAATTAAAAGTGTATACGAGACAGTTAGAGCCAAGGTACAAATCGCAGAGCAAAGGTCAGAAGAATTTAAAATGTATAAGGGAATAAAACAAGGAGACAGTTTAAGCCCATTACTGTTTATAATAATCATGGATAAGATTGTGAAACGAACTAAAGAAAAATATGAGCATCTGAATACTATACTTGGACACAGAAATTTAGCAGCTATAAAAATAAGTAGTCTACCCTATGCAGATGATGTGGTCTTAGTAGCGAATACAAAGAACAAAATGCAAAAACTAGTGAATATTTGGACTAAAGAAATAGAGAACATGAAGATGGAGATGAACATAAATAAAACAAAAGTGATGATAATAAATGAAAAACAACTAGGTAATCAGAATAATAAAGAGATTAAATGCAAAAACCAAACACTAGAAAGAATATTTGGGAAGTATAGTAACAGAAGATGGAAAAAAGATGCAGAAATAACAAACAGAGCAAATAAATCAACAAAAATATACTACTCTCTAAATAGTACAATTCTTGAACATAAAGATATAAACTTGGGAGTTAAAATGAAAATTCATAATATGATAAGTTTTTATTGGACTGTGCGAAAAAAGGACGAAACTAGAATAAACGCCATAGAAATGAAACATCTAAGAAGAATTGCAGGGAAAACTGAATGGGATAGGATTAGAAATGACGTCATTAGAGAGACAACTAAACAGGAACTGGTAACTGGTAAAATAAAAAAAGGACAACTTAGTTGGTATGGTCATATGGTAAAAATGGAACCAAATAGGCAAACTAAGAAAATAATGGAGATTGGGAAACCGATCAAAAAACAAAGGGGAAGGCCTAGAAGGAAATGGTTAGACCAAATACAAGAGATTGATTTATAAAGAGGAAAGACCATAGCAGAAATTAAAAACCTTGCAAGAGACAGAAAGACATGGAAGAAATAGGTACAGGACATGGAATCCACATCCGACGCCTGAAAGGGCAAAAGGATCTAGAAAAGAAGAAGAAGAATAAAAATGTATAGAATGCTTTGCAAAAATAACGGAGAACAATTTAATACAAGCAAGCACCTTCTTTTGCTCGAATTAACGCCAAAATTCCATACTGCTTTCGCTGATATACAGCCCCAAATCATTTCCCCCCGCAGCAAATACCAAGGTACAGTTTAGGCAATCCTAAGGTTAGCTTCTTTTGGTCCTTATCACTAATTTTCAATTATCATCCACGAACAAAGAAAATGTTGTCTCGTCACTGAAAATAATCGAATTACACTGCACATGTGTCCATGCCACTCATTCTCCACACCAAGATATTAAGGCTCCACTTATGAATCTACTTTCCGCAAGTTTCTTCGAACTAAACGACAACGCTCTGGACCTCATATGATGCTTTATTCATTTTTCTTCGCTTCCTATTCCTTTATTTTTTTTGTGGAAGGAGGAAAATACTCTATGTACCCCCTTTTCTTGGTGGGCCATAGCGTCAGGGTAGTGTGGGAGTCTCCAGCAAGCTGGCATACCCACGAAAAACCTCTTTGTCCAGTCACCTCATCAGGAATCGTCGAAAGGACATAACATCCAATGCGGCCGGTGACGTGCTCCACAATCTGTGCCTCTTAAGACATTTGTTGTTCTTCGATCCTTACATTCTGTCCCGTCTTTTTTCCTCTTTCTGGAATTCTCTCTCTTCCAGCTCCTTCTGCCTCATTACACTTCCTATGTAGCTCCCTGCTTTTCTCCATACATCTTCAGAGCTAAGCATGGACTTTCGCTTCCTATTCCTATCTCATCGTTTTTTTTCCACAATAACCACAACTTCAGCTTAATTTTTATTCATAACAATAATTGCAATTTTTAATGTTTGAACATTCAGTCTCAGCTCTCTAAACATTTTTAAGAAATAGGTTCCCTTTTATCAAATGTTGGCTACTTCTACGCGCAGTTAAGTTGTTCGCGGTCTATGTGACGCTATATTTTAACAAAATTCAATAATTTATAGAACTGGATATGAAATAACTCGTAACGATGAACGAGGGTAGTCCGATGTCACGACGTAAAATATGTAACGTCACGCGTTCTGTGTGTGGGAAAGTAAAAAAAAATTTAGACAGAAAAGATGATCTGTCGGGGCCAGTTTTCAAATTTTGCGTGGCAAGCTACTAGCATTGTTTGTTTTCAGATGATGCATTCTATAGAGAGCAATTTTTAGTTACGGTAGAGGTTTTTATATTAAATTCATTTTGAAAGTTTTTTTTATTACAGTTCTTAGGTTGATGTAGATTAGCGGGTTTTGAAAAAAAACTTCTTCAAATGGCCGGCAAAAATTCACTACACTACTAGCTATGAAGTTGACAATTATTGAAATCGGGTAAAAGGAATTTTATTACAAGAAAAGTTCCAAAATTTCAAAAATTTTTAAGAAATCAAGTAACAATTGAAAATCACATAGCAACGAGATAATAAGAAATTTTGTTTGGGGGACACTGGTTTTGTTGGGGTAGAGAGAATTGTATATTATATGGCAGAAGGAAAGAAAAATTAAGATAGAAATTAAAGAAAAATCCAAAACTATCCAATATTCAGTAACTAGGTAAATTGATGAGATAAATTAATGATTAAATGAAATAATAAGAATACTTACCAAACGAAATTGTCCAGAAATTGAACCATTAGATCCCAAAAATTTATGACCTTGAGAGACCGATGTTGACAGATAACTTATTAAAACCACAGAAAAATGATCAAATTTTCAAATATCGGCGATATAATTGGTTGACAAAATGAAGTATGACAAGTATCTTATTATAAAAATGGCTCCTTTTGGACATGCGCATATAAAAAAAGGATCGGAAGCTTCGCTTCTTGTCAAGCTGGTGTATTCTTTGGCCACAGCACATTAAATTTGAGGTTATATTATAGGATTAAATGTCATAGACATACGCTTCTCGTGTGTTCTCTATGGTTATAGAATTAATGGGCGCATCAATTGTTTTATTAAAATTATAAAGAACAATCTTTCCATTAAAAAGGATAGATTTAGTGATTTATTATCTTTCGGAGCAGTTAAAAAAAGTGAATATAGTAGAATTAAAATTAAATAATAAAATAAATTATATAATTCTCATTCGTATTACATAAAAAAGATTTTTGTATTTGGCGCCAGAACCCAAAGAGAGTAGGAGGTTTCATGTTCTCGCATAGTGAGTTAGCTACAATATACTATTTTTAACTTTCGAATTTTATCTAATAGGGCTGGTAAAGTTCAGTGACATAATATACTATTTTCTACCTTAGCTGAAGTGAAACCATTTGAAAAAACCATTTTTTTGGAACGACCTAATGTAATACAACTACAAGGTGTTCGGAAACTCCCCTGACAAACGTAAGCTATAGATACTGGATATACAATCACATCTAATTGAAAAAGTACTTGTTTTACGTCACCCCTTTTATCTGCCATTACCCTTGTCATGAACCTCTTTCAAATTAAGTTTCCGCAATACAATTTGAATGATATTCAATAATAGATAAAGGTAACCCTCAACCCTTATCCTAAATGAAACCTCACCCCCCAAAATGAAACTATTGTTGACATACAATAAAACCTTAACGATACCGACAATTTCCTTCAATCCACAAAAATTAAAATCTAGTGTGCCTTGCGAGTCTAATTGTCTCCGCATGGCCCTCTTCTGTTATTCCCTCGACCATTTACACTATTTATCTCTTCACTTTCCAGTGTCATGACAAATAATTCGCTTCTACAGGATAAAGCATTATAAATAAATTTACTAAATACTAATTAAAATAAATATTAAAACCAGTGGTGTCATTTGTACTCACATTTTAATTCTGTTTTTGGTTCTCCTTCAGCGCTCCATTCTGAAATTTTTTTATACAAAATAGTTATTTATGTACCAAGGGTATAAATAGATGTTTATGTCCGGAGGACGACGTCTTACGAAGCCGAGGGCCTCTGGCCTGAGGGTGTACACATCTGTTTATGCCTGCGGTACATACAAACTTTTATGTCATACTAGTTCGTTATTGAAGTCCAATCTCAATACAAATCAGTGTTTTAAAGTTTGAGTTAATAGGTGAATGTTGACAAACGTAAATGTCAAAATATCACAATAAATTTTATATGTTAGAAGTCAAAATGAACGAAGATTTTGGAATTCTTGACGAAATTATTGAAAAAGCAAAGAAAGCAACTGTAAATCTGTTGCCAAAAAAGTCTAAAGAAGCTTACGACATGGTTATTAAATGAGTTGAACAGAAAATTATTTCTCTTTATGCCCGCGCGGGCATTAAGTACGACATTAGATAGTTGGTAACTAAGCAATAAAAACACAATAATGAACAAGTATGACATAAAAACATTAACCAGCTTCCTTATTCATTTCCTATATGATACGCCTTTGTAATTTTACCCTAGTACAGTCCAAGGTCATCGTTGATTATATCAGATCATAAACTGTACAATGTCATTTAAAGGATTAACTTAGAAGGGCCCCTATTTTGGGGTATTTTCTGGAAATCAGAAAAGTCATTTGTTAGACGGGACCAAAGGATTTTTGGTTTGATTAGGTTAATGGTGGGATTTCGGAGAACTTTTAGGGATTTTAGGGATATACCATATGGAGGGAATATCATATATTTATGGTAATATTTATAATCTTTATGCCTCATGAAGTTAAGAAAGTATAAAGGAAAGTAATGGGATTTATTGTAGTGAAAATGCAGAGATTATTTATGTTAATTTGATAATAAATGGGTGGACAATATTTAGTGTCATTAGGGCAGGAACATTGTGTCTTATATATAGTACTGCTAATGTATACTTTTGTTAAAATTTCACTTCCATGATTCCGTCAATTTTTGAAATTGTTCGTTTCCTTTAAAAACAAAATTTCATGTATCTTGTATTATTTGCACAAACATTTAAAATTAAAACAAAAGAACATTAATTACTCTTTAATGCGTCTTTGTAAATTCTTTTTAAAAATACCGCCGAAGTTGTCACCCAAGTTCTCGAAGTATTTTCAGCAACAAATTGGAAACTTTCTCACAAAAACCAATAAAACTAAAATAATTTTTATAATGGGCTACGATCGCTTAGGCACTAACAGTTAATTTACGTCAACGGATTGTCCCGCTCGGACAGAATTCCTTGATGAAATTTTTCTACTTTTTTCGAAAATCCCAAGAATTTCAGGATTTAAATTTTTTTAACGACACCTCGACCACCTTGTCGGTCGTTGAATTTGCTATGCTCAAACAGGGGTGTCTTCAAATAAATTATAATTAGTTTCACCTCAGGTTATTGATATGCAAATACGTGTTAATTTACTGATCTTAAAAAATCATAAACCTACTAGGCCAGACGATAGGAGTAACAACTAGAAGTAATTAGCAATACGGCTGTTTTTTTTGTCATAAGTACCTTAAAGTATGTAGATTAATATAAAAAAAGTTTACCAGTCTATCGATTTCCCAAATTAGAAAAAAAAATCAAAAAACTTTTTTTTTCGAAATTTTTCAATATTTTGCGCTAGGAGGAAGGTAGAAAAAAATAAAAAATACCACCGTGTAGGGGGAGTGTTTTGCAACAAAAAAGGTTAGTTGCGTTTCTCTCGTCCGAGCAATGGTTTGTCCGGAAAAAGTATGTGCTCCGCATCCGCGCGACTCTATTTTCTGAAGCGCGGCGGAGTACATTATAAACTATTGTACAATTATAATGAAGATATAAATAATTGTAATACGGCATTTTGAAGAGGGAAGTGTCAGCTTTAAGATGGCATTTTTTGTCATGGGACATAATCATTTTTGGCAAATATCTCAAATATAATATAAATATTATATTCTAATAAAAAACCAAGTATCTCAATAAAAAATATATTACTTATATAATAAGGTGGCATTGAAACAATTTTTCGAAGGATGTATATTGTTATTTAGGAGGTCTGTTCCATAGATAAAATTTACGGATATTTAATTTTTCCTAATTACGAAATACAGCAGTTTTCATTATGTTGTAAATTTTAGGAATCTTGAATTTACAAGAAAATACATGTATTAAATACTGTAACTTTGATAAGACTGGGGAAATTTTGATGGGATTGCGTAGAAATGTTGGGGAAACTTCTAAGATCAAGAATATATAATTACAAAATTAATTAATTCACATACATTTTTGGATTCAATGATTTTTTGTATTATAAGCAAAAATAGCATTATTTATAGATTCGGGTAGGAATCTTCTGTATTTCAAAATAAAATTTGATACTCCTGTTATATAAAGATTAATATTCAACGAACAAAATGTATATAGTGAAAAGGTATAAAAGATGATTAATATATAATTTTAAGATATAATTTTTTGCACACTTTTTTCCAATAAAAATATGTAAAAATTAATTTATTACCTTTTATTTATTATCTACAACCTTAACTATTACCAAAGATTAAAAAAAATTCTGATTGAATATTTATATTTTTCCCCGCCGTGCAGCAGAATCGCATGGATGCGGAACACATACTTAGTTTACCGATTTTTTTACGGACAAACCATTCTTCTGACGAAAAAAACGCAAGATACCTTTTTTATTGCAAAACACTTTCCCTACATGGTGGTATTTTTTATTTTTCTCCACTTTCCTCCCAGCGTGAAATATCAAAGAATTTCAAAAAAAAGTTTAAAAAAAATCAGCCGTATTGCTAATTACTTGTACTTTTGGTCCAAAATGACCCATGCCGATTGGCCTATACTGATCATTATAAAATATAAGCTATTCAGGTAGTCTGATACTAAAAATTTCCCACAAATTCACTCAGTTACGTCCTCCCTGCATTTTTTTTAGTTTTAGCATTTTTATACCAGTCCTAACTTCAAAACGAAGAGTAAGACACATTAAAATGGCAAGAAAAATGAAGAAGAAACCTTACTTACCTGCGTATTGCACAGTATCAGAATATTAGGCCACAATATTCATGAGATTTCTAGATAGAAGAGGAAAGCCTGCGGATATCCTAAATTGTTTTCATGAAATATTTCTCTTCTCAGACGTTCTTCAGGATTTAAGTAAAAGATGGGAGGCACAATAGATCTTTTGAGTCTCTGGATGCTCTGCATATATTATGCAACTGTGAGACGCTGGACCACAGGAGGCAGAAACTGTATGGAAGACCCCCAATGACTCTAGATGACTTCTACAACCAACCAGCAAAGAACCTGTATGAGCTTATACAGGGAACGGATTGGCTGAATAGGAGTATCCATAATAAGCCCAGGAGGCTGAGGTGGTGCCAGCGAAGGGACGGCTCATTTAAAAAAGTCACTGAATAATGTCTCAGTTTAGATACAAACTGTGACCTGTACAGCGAGTAGGAGTAGAAAAAGTATGTTAATAAGTTGGAAAATGACATAAAGAGAAAGGAAAGTGAGAAGGCTGGAAAAATGTGATGAAGCATTGATGCATTTCACTGAAATAGAAAGAAAATGGGAAAATATAACCTTTCAATGAATATATACCGTCAATTTTTTGTGAGCCGCTTGTATGAGGTGACAAGTGAATAATTCTTTTTCAAAATTCCAAACTAAAATAAATGGCTGATGTTTTTGGTTGTGCGAGTATCGGGGAGGTTTAAAATATATCTTGGGTAACAACTACAAAAACCCAACATTTTCGAGCACAAAAAAATCTCCTACAATTATGTATACGACCCTGTGTATTCATTCAAAAAATGCCAATAAAATCTCGAATGTGCGGAGATCGGTTCGGTAGCAGTAGCAACAAGGTTTTATCTTTGAAGATACCGCTTGTCATTAATCTACCAATGAATGATCACTACCTGATAATTACGAACATCCAACTGAAATAATTTTACACTTTCATGTGTCTGCATAACGAATCTTCTGAAAATACAACGAGAATTTTAAAGAGGTGTCCCAAGAATCTATCGAGGTATCGGTAGAATACAGGGTGATAATTAAAATTAACTATTGGGAAAGTTAAGTTTGCAAAAAAATATCAACAACTGGGAAGTTGAGTTTCTCTATTATGCCCGTTTGTAATTATCAATGATTTAGTACAAGTTTTAGTGAATTTTTTAGGATCCTAAATAAATGATAAATACATACACATTTATCATCAATTTTTCAGTACATTTTGAAATTGACGAAACTTGTCCTATTTTTGTTCAATTTTAATTGATAGAAAATATTTATAGAACCAGTCCTATTTTCTATCAATTAAATGACAACTTGGGCAAACATTATTATAAACTTTATTTTAAGGTTATCCATTTTTTTTTATTTTTCATGATGGTGGTGACACTGGGTCTGCTACATAACCAACGTTTGTTCAAAGATTATATATATATTATATCGTTTATTGAAGGGTGAGAATGTTGTGTATGTGAAAGTTTTTCGTTTGAGCTATTTTAAATATCAAAAATGTCGTGGTCTCATGATCAAGTACTTCGACTTATTGAACTATTTAAAGAAAGACTTTACCATAGCTAAAAGTTCTCAATATAAAAATAAGCACATGAGGGCTTCTCTTTCTTATATAATTCCTAATTACTACTATATTAATAAAAATTCTGTGTCCATTGTTGTCTGATACCTATTTAAATTGAAAAATTCAAATTACTTGCTAAAATCTGAAAAGTGACAGGTTACTAACAAAATCATACTGCTCAGTGCGCATAATCACAACCTAAATAAGTGACTAAAACATGGTGTGTTGCAAACACATTTTTTTCTTGTCAATATTTTAGTGTTCCAAGTTTAGGATCCTAAAAAATTGACTAAAACTTGTACTAAATCATTGATAATTACAAACTGGTATTAGTGCTTAATAATTTTCTTCTATCATTAACCTTGGTTAATAATAGACAAATTCAAAAGTTTTGAGAATCCAGAGATAGTAGTTCAACAAAATCTTGTGCAACATAATTTTGTATACCTAGGAGATTGTCTTTAATATATTCACTGCTTGAAATTACCTATCAAGACAAAATTATTTGATTAAAAATGCTATTAGTTTAAAATTCGCGCTCAACCAAAAATGGCTGATGACATAAGAAGTGCGCTCATAATCTATGGGTTAGGTGAGAAGCGAAAACAGACAGTGTATACTTGCCGTAATATACATATTGTGCGAACTTAAAGTTGTTGGCTCTTTGTTCGACTGTAATTCGATATGTTACCGCCATAGTCCGTAATATAACTTAAAGGGGATATACGATTAGATAGCGTATTACGTATTACGTATAAATGTCAGTCAGACGACGGGGTAAACGCGTAGGGAGAAATTAGCTTGAACGCTTACCATTTATTATTTTTAAATTATCTAAGCTTCAACATTATCATCTATCATTATAACTATGACGATTTCTTCACTTAACTCTATTCTAAATCACCCTGTATAATTGAATATTTCACGGTTAACTGAGAATCTAGAGGACAGCAAATAAATCGGTAGTGACAGATAATGTTGAGGTTCTGTTATTTTTTTATGTACGTAAAATTGAAAGGAATGCGAGAGCAGGTGGAATTTATGAGTATGTGAGTTAAACATTAACAAAAAGAATAGATTGGTTTTGTTTTCAAGTTGAAGTAGAAACTATCATTATGCAATTTAATCGTTTTATATCCTTCTGGAAAAAATGGAAACATTTTATTCTTTTTTCTATTATTTTTTGGGAATCAAAAAATAAGAGAAAAAAAGAATAAGTATTGCCACAAAGAACTCACAGAAGATATTTAGACAACATTTTAAATTAGACAAATTACCATGATGGATTGATTTAATATTTTTTTATTTACAGACACCCCCATATTTTCGCTGTTTGAAAGATTACAGATTTGAATTTTTGCTTCGCGTAAAAAATATCGAAAAAATATAATCGAAAAAGTTGTTACGAATATCATTTCAACCTTACATACCGAAATTCATCACAAAATTCGCATTTTTAATTTTTCAATTTTTTTGCCCACCCACATTTATTATTGCAAGATATTGTTTAATTTCATCAATATTCCTTTGAAAGTACTGTTTACTTTACTAAAATATTTGAATACATGACACCGTGTCAAGATTGTAATTTCCACTGCACAATAATTATTATTATCAAAATAAATAATAATTTTGTATACTTTGACCAAAAAATGAAAAGATTAAAAATGCGAATTTTGTGATAAAATTTGGTATATGGGGTTAACATAATATTCTGAACAACTTAATAATATCTCTAACGCGAAGCAAAATATAGAGAAGCGGTTCTGTTTGTGAAATCGTAGTAGGTTGAGTTTAAAGTTCAGATTTCAGTTGACTTTTTCAAGAAATGTGGCCCATCAACCTGTATGACTCTACAAAAATCCGAATCTGTAATTCTTCAAACAGCGAAAATATGGGAGTGTCTTCATCTTAAATGCGACACACTGTATATCAAAAATAGAAAATAGTGCAATTTGATTTTGCAACTTCCTGACATCTTTTTTCATATCGTTCATAGGGAAAATCATTCAGGATGATGCAATTTTCAGCTGATTTATAGCCGTATCAATATTTTATCGAAATTTTTCGAAATTCTCTTTAAAAACCTCATAAAAATCGAGTCTGATTCGGTCCTGTTGCCCATTCTACCATATTTCCTACGACTACCATAAATACCAACAGTGCTAATATTATATATACTCTTCGCAACAAAGTTTATAAAAGCAGCGTTCAATATTAAATTTATACCCTTAATTCCTACTTCATTCACGCCCATGTCGATGGAAAAAGTATGGCATCGGAAATTTAACAAGCCAAATTGCATTTCTGAGTTTGGGAAACGACAATTTATTTCCGAGGGATCAGAATCGGCAAACGGAAACATTCCTTAGGATATAAGGTCAAATTAGATTTTCTATTTTTTTTCTTCTATTGCATGCAGTTAGACGTGAGTTACAGTAACTTAAGTTGTTGGTTCGTTACTAAACTAAACTAAATTCAGTAGGTCAGGTGAACATATCTACGGGAATCGATGCAGCAAGAATATAAATGATCTTCGATTACGAAATGAATATAAACTTCAATATTAAGTACTCTGTGTACAAGTGTACAGTATGGCCTTTATATCACTGAAAGAAACAGTAAGTGTTTGGAAATGAGTGCCGGCGAAACAGAAAAATAGATAATAAAAAACAATGGCAAACATTATTCGGTTCAAAAAGTAAAAGTCACTTTGAATATCAGGGTGCTTATTCTCAACCAAGAGATGTGAGCGTTCCTACGAGAAAATCCGCCATTGTTCCATTGAAATTTTATACGCCGTATTCTCGCCGATTCCCTTCCTATGAAATTTTGGTAGAAGAGGAGCAATTTTGTTCTCCTGCTTTGAAGCACACGAATCTAATATTTTCATGCGAATCGCATGCGCATAACGTATTTTATATTGATATGTCATGAATTAAAGTAAAGAAAGTAAACTGGCCCGTTTGCAAATCTTCATGTTCCTTCATAAACTGCACTAATACATCTTTTTGCGCAGAACTGATTGAACGTTTTCGGTCCATTTTTATTTTATGTTATAATATCTATGATTTGGAAGTTTTATCACTAAGATTAAAATATAAAATGACATCTATCAAGATATGACGTTTTCTTGTTACTTTTGAACTACTATTTGAGCAAATGGTCTACCACATAAATTTCAATTCATTGATAACATACGGCAACAATGTCCAAGAATTTCGCATGGCCCAGAATGCGGTTAGAAATTTGAAGAGAGCAAGGAACGTTCCTACTCGTGTGATAGAATACTCACTTCTCTCAACTATGTTCTATCGATGAGAATAGGCGTCCTGGATACAAATGATGCAAAATTAACCTTACATGGTTAAAATTTAGGTTTACGTAAAGGTATATAATATGGTGTGCCTTTGTTTGTCTAGCATGTAGCTTGGTGCTCCCAAGTAACACAACAAGCATCGAAGTAAATTTAAAATCGACTTTTGTGTCACTCTTGAAGCTAAAGGGAGCGCGCGGTTTGGCCTTAAACTAGATTTGATAGCTTATTAGCAATTCAACCTGTAGGCCTGAATAGCCATACATTGGCACCAAAAGAGCATTTTATTAGATTTGATTGCCAACATTGGCTGTCAAAGCGATATAAAGAAGCAGTCGCTTAGTCCAGAAATGGCTTTTAATGCTTTGAATGATCATGCGCAGTTGAACATTTCTCGTGAGAATGTGATGAAGTTTTGTTTTGGATAAATATCAGATTTATATTGGAAATTTATGCCAACAGTTATGTAGGTGTTCACAAAATCAAACATCGTCAACTGTTATGGCAGAGATCTTTCCTTCAATATATTATGACAATTATTATTGTTTTTGAAACTGGAAAATATCATTGTGAACCATTAGAAATCTCTGCAAACCTTAATTTTCTGTAAAATGTGAATGAAATACTTCCTGAAAACAGATGGGCCAGTGATAACTGTGAGCAAAATATACTTCATAAATTAAATTATTTTATTATAAATTACGGTGTTGCCATATTCAAT